>SKCR01032198.1:0-237816 GCA_019454045.1 Zanthoxylum bungeanum | reverse complement strand
TCCAGGTAATTTGGTTAGCATAGACATATGGTTCAATTGGGTTATACTGGATATTTGTAGTTGACCATCAGAATAGGCTTTTACATAATTTAGTGTTACAGGTTAATAAATCAATATTTTACCCAACCATAAGATAACCACTTCATCTTTAAAATGATATTGCAAAGAAATCACAACCCTAGATAGTTTTTAATATTGAATTTTCTTAAACCTACTTTCGAACAATTTAATTTACTTTTTTTTTAAATTTAGAATCATCACCTTTTCAAATCAATCAAACAACCTGTTAGATACTAGTAATCATTTGACCTCATAAAATTAATAGATTAGATATTAAGTCCTCGTGGGATCGATACTTTTTATACTACTTGAACGATACGTGCGCTTGCGTTATACGCGTGTGTAAGCACCGGTCAGTTTCCCTTTTAACTGGTTTCCATAAACATATAACCTTTATTCTTAACTATTTTCCCAAATAATTTCTCTCTAATAATGATTTTCCTTATATAGACACTGTATTTTTTCCATGGCCCAATGATGAGTCTTCTATAAGGAAACCCTCTGAAAATTTTGAAATTATAAGAATGGATGCCATGAACGAAAAGAAATCTAGGGAATATAACCCAAAACCAAATAAAACATCAGCTATGTCCGGCCTACCTTCTCTATAATCCTAAAATCCGATCGGATATACTTTGAAAACCCTAAATCTTGTCGGAAACAATAGAGCTGTCATTTAATGAGCATATTATCAATTACTGAATTTAAAGGAGAAATGAAGACTAGTCAGGAAGCAGCTAAAAAGCATATAAATGACCGACTGTGAAAGTTCCCAAATTGACTAGTTTGAAACCATTTTAACAATTTAGTGGAACAATTATAGACCCTGATTAATGCCATAACTAATCAAACTGTAGTCCAGACCACTGGGACCATAACTAGCGAGAAGAGGCATGAGGAGCCCAAGAGTAGGATTGAGGATGGCCCAGTACTAGACGATGAAGAAAATATGATAGAATATATTGCGGGAAAATTGGCAAAATTGCAGGTCGAGGCTAAGTTGCAAATGCTAAAGGAACAGATGGAGGCGGTGACCTTGAAAATATAGGGTAAGCACAAAGACTTACTGGACTATAATGCTATGGCTTTTAAGAAGCAGTTACCCACCCAACTTAGGATGCCTGAAATTGCAAAGTTCAACGGGAACGGAGACCCGAAAGTTCATTGAAGGTAGTAGTTTATGTGATGAGTTCGACTAGACTATCATAGTGCCAAGTACCGAAAATGTTTAAGATGTCACTAGAAGGTGCACCGGTGATATGATACAATAATCTTGGCAAGAAAATAAAGATGATTGGAGAGCCTTACTGGAGCCTTCTTAAAACAATATGTCACGTACATGGAAATAATTGTGTCACTCTGTGACTTAGAGAATACCAAGCAAAATCTAGACGAGGGTTTCAATGAGTATATGGATCACTTGAGAAGCCAACTCCTAAAGATACAGATACGGTCCTCCGAGAATGATCAAATTAAAATGATAATCAAAGAGACTTAGCCCTCAATCTATAATATGTTAAGGAAGATGACTTCCTTTTTGGTAACCAGGGTGTTCGGGCCAGCTTACACGAACCTCGACTAATCCTCAGGTCATGTGCTCTGTGCCCTTATAAGTTTCATAGCACAGACCAACATAAGTAGTTGGCTTTTTACACCATAGGGCATGGCCCCAAGGAAATGCATCAATGAGATTCGAATCTTGAACTTGAGAGAGGCAAACCACTCAAGCCCAATGCCTTTACCACAAAGGTGACTTTCATGATTTTAGATTTCAAACAGTTGAAGGAGATAGTCATGGACATAGAAGAAGAGGAAGCTAAAAATATGAAGTTTTACAGCCAGAACAAAATAGCTTATGGTGGGCCAAGCCCACTCCTGCTGAAGTTATTTCTATTCACAAACGTCGATTCTCTAACCTCAGTAAGTCTCTGTAAAGAGTGTTCGAAAATTTTAAGAGACAAGATCAATTGAAACCCTTATACCTCAAACCGTTACCAAACCCCATACTTCACCACCTCAACCTAGACCAATACTGCCATTTCCACCAATAAAAAAGACATGATACCGATAATTACAACCGCCTTATACACGATATCCAAGACCATATTACCTGATCCCGAAAAGCACCAACCCAACACCAACAGAAACCCACTACCCAACCATAATGTCGTCCCACCATCACAAACCTACATGATAAATCTAGCCTACACAAAGAATATGTTTTACAAATCTTCCACCAACAGACCCGTGTTATGGGAATATAAGCTAGTAGCGATAGTGAAACGAGAGAATGTAATGAGTTTTGGGATAGGTTTTCCAACAGCAATGAGGAAGAAGTCAAAAGAATGACTAGAAGCGGTAGACTCTATAATGATGCTGCTAAACAAAATAGAGTGATAGAAGAAGAAGGGAAAGATAAAGAGGAAGAAAAAGGAGAAAAGGTCATAATGTTCCAATAGTTGAAGAAAACTCGAGCCCAAATTAGTAATTGGGACTTATTATATTCCTCTCTTGGACCTAGGAGGGCCATGGTCGAAGCCTTGGGCAAAATAATAGTACTCATAGACACAAACCCAACAACAGTCGTCTATCTATCTATGGAGAATATAAACAAGTAGTCATATTATCTGAAGAAGAACTCCCAATGAAAGGAAGAAACTACAATCACTCATTGTTTATCAAAGAGGAAGTTAAGGGTAAGATCTCGTGTATAATCATGGATGACAGATCTTCCATTAATGTTTGCCCGCCAAAGATATTACCCATATTAGGCATCCGAGTGGAAGAACTGACTCCTTTAAACATGACAATCAAGGCCTATGATGATATTAAACGAGGAGTAAAACGCACTTTCACGACCGTAGTCAAGGTGAGTCTTATAAAGATGAGGTCGAGCTCATAATGATAAACATCCCAGCTACTTTCGCTTTGCTTTTAGGAAGGTCTTGGTTCCACAAACATTGAGGGGTACCACTGACGTTGCGTCAAATGATCAATTCCCAAATGATCACCATTAGAGCTGAATCAGGCAACGCTATAGCCGCATTAGACGTACAACTATTTATGAGGTTCCAAGTTGCAATGATTTTTAAAGAATGGGTAGACCCTAAGGTCGTTGTGTTGGATATAGACCTAAGAGCATAATGTAATATGTAAATGAGATTTTATTTTAAGTAATATTGATGCAGTTATTCATTTATTAAAATGTGATTTTAAAGTTGCATATTATAACATTATCATGTATGCCCTTGGATACTAAATGTACTTTCAGATTTAGTGTATAAATGTTATACACAAGAAGATTTAAATCTGAAATTAGTAATCCAAAATAGTCCGTTAGAGAGAGCAATAAAGATGGGCAATTTTGTTGTTGTTTATCTACAGTTACGGTCCATTCCATATTGTATGACGATTTTGATTTAGGTTCGTTCATCTGGTGACATGGGAATGGAGGCACATTATATGACGCGGTCATTTAAAAGGGGACCAAGACATACATTAATTTCTTTTAATATCCATTAAACAAAGAAATTCATATAAGTCTAACAAATGATTTAATATCCATTACATCAATAATCAATTTTTAATCCTTTATATGCACTTCACCAATCATACCCAAACTTAACAAATTGGGGTTTATCAATATTTCTATTGTTTCAAAACAAAAATCATATAATCATCATCATGTCCATGTTCACAAGACAACACAAGCATCAAATTATCAAACTTATCATTAAGTAAAAATTTGGGTTATGGGTTTCTCACCTCTTCCTCTTGATTTCCCAAATCTCCATGGTTGCCAAGCTCCTTCATTCTTTGTTTCTTACTTCTTTATCATTTTTCTTCTTTTCTTTCTCCTTCTTCTGTTCTTTATTCTTCTTCTTTTCTTTCTTCTTCTTCTCTTCTTTTTCTTCTCTCTTTCCTCTCACGTTACTTTCCTTCATTTTTGTTCCCAAAATTATGATTAGTGAATAGTTAACTCTTTATATAGAGGGGGTTGTATGATATTTGGAGAGTTGGAGAAGAGTGTTGAAGTTTGGAGAAAATTTGAGATTTTTTGCATTTGGGTCCGAAGTTACTATTAATTAGGATTTTGACTTGTGTTTTTGACCAGCGTCTGGTCCGAATTTGGGAAAACATTCAACGTAGAAGTTCTAGGTCTTGATCTCAGATTTCCGAAGATATAAAATTCATAAAAATCGGAGTTCATATAAAAACGTTACGCCCCAAATACCACGGGCTATCCAAAGGGAACTCTGTACAGTCTCGTCCCGGGACTTCGAGAAATTTACCGATTGTCCCCAAAGTCATTTCATGGGTATATTTGGGTCTCAATATAATTTATTTTATATACCTTCGTCCCGTATGTAACAGTACAACTAATATAGTAGTAAAAACTATTGGTCGTTACAAATTCTCCCCCCTTAAATATGATTTGTCCCCGAATCCTTTCTAGTGTCTAACTTGCGGTTCTACTACATTTATCTTCTTGGCTCCAGTCTTAGCTAATTACTTGATCTTCCTCTTTTCTCTTTTCTAAGTTCTCATTTCGTAAGACCTCTGTTGAGTATCTTTGATTACTTTTTCTGAACCTTTAGCTGTGCTCCGTATTCTTATCTCCAAAAACCTTTTTCTTATAGGTCTTTACTTATTCTCCACAATACTTAACTTGATCAGACTCTTAGTAACTGGTACCTTTGACTTTCTTTAAAGATTCTGATATCTTCATACCTGTACTCAGTATTCCTTTGCTCTCCTTGTCCAACTTGATCTTAATATTCTTTCTCATTATTTATCTATTAACTTTATATACACTCCTTGCAACCTTCAACAGTTTATGAGTTCCAAAATTTCTGCTTTTCTATGGGGGGGCTTGGGGTTTTCTACTTACTGATATTGTCGGTCGACGCCACTTGTACCTAAAGTGTTACTTCTGAACAATTTCCTAGTGTCCCTCTCAATTTGGTTATGGTTAGAGCTTATATTCTTTCGTATTTTGCTTTCAAATGTCGTTACTCACATTCTTGCCAATATTTCGTCGCTCGAGGATTCATTTTCTATGACAATCTCAGCTTCGTACTAACTTATTTCTTCGTTTTCGTACTATGATACTAATCTACCAGACCACCCATATCCGCGACTAAAACCATCCCAAACCTGCAGTGGTTTGGTCATCCCAGACTAGGGCTGGGTACCTTATATGATTGCTTAACTAAAATTTTCCTTGTTATTACTTATTGTAACCTTTCACTTATTAAGTACTTTTTCCTACCGTCATTGCTCCTTAACAGTTTTACTCTCTAAAACTTTTCTTAGTACTCTTTTTGTCCTTCACTTCCTTCTACTATCTACTGAAAACTTTCTTGGTCTATGTCTCTGCCTTTTTACCTGGTGAATATCTTCTTTCTTTATGTACTTATCAGACCTTGGTTTCTTGAAATATCGGTTATTACTTGACTACTACTTTATTTTGGTACTGTTCTAACTTAACAACTTCCTTTCTGACTCTCTATAGCTTCACTTTGTTTCATTCTTGAACTACATCTGTAGGTCTCATCTCTTTGATCTTTCTTTACTATTCTTTTACATCAACTCGTTTTCTATACTTGATTGCATGCTATGATACCTTCTCTTATTGTTTTTCCCTACTATAGTAAACTTATTTTCTCGGTTCTATACCATATTATATTTTTGTCAACACTTATTTAGTATCTTCTCCTATTTTTTATTGCGCCTTGACAACTTCACTTTCAAACCTTGTGTCAGCTAACCTTTTAATTTACTCTTCTGCTTCGTTCTATAACTTAAACTGCTATGGGTTATTTCTATTCCTTTATTCGAAGGATATCATGTCTCATATGTCATTGGTTATGCTTAACGTTGTCCTCTTACATTCTTATCATTGTTTAGTACTTCTTCTTTTTGTTGCCTTATCTAATAGCTTCTCTTTAAATCTCTTACTTAGGCTATTTCTTCCTTTCTTTTATTCTATTTTGTTGCTATTCTCAGGAGTTTTATGTTTCGATTATTTATCATCATACTTATACTTGCTTTTGGAGTATCTCAAGGTTACGCTCCAGGTCCATCTTTATTATTGATGTCAATCGAGGGTTGGGAGGGTGGGAACTTGTCTTGAGACTCTTCTATTACGGTGATTTGGTGACACATACTTTTTGCCTAAGACTCTTGTGTATATCTGTCAGGTGTCTTGTCCTACACTGGGTCTTACTGCTAAAACTTATTTGACTTGCCTTTTCCAACCTTACTCCTGATCACTTTTATCAATCAATCACTCCGCATCCCATACCAAGTCCTTCTAGAAGCATACTCCCTAATGATTTTCCTTATACTGTCTCTTTATCCTTTCTATTGCTTAACTTTCTGCGGTTACTAAGTTCTTTCTCTGGATACTACTATAATCTCCTTGCTACCTTTCCTATGGGACTCATTCTGCTACGAAGGTTCATTTCTTATCTTAGTTCCTTAACTCCCTACTCCTTTACCCCCTTGAAAACTCTATTTACTTCGTCTACTAAGGGCATCTTCTACTAAATCTTTGATCCATACACTACTCTCTACCTAGAATCATTTTTCTCAATACCATGAGGTTCTTTATAAGTTGTTCACTATATCCTATGAATAATTCTCCATGATCTTTTTGTACTTCTAATATCTTTACTATCTTGAGGGTTCTTTGTTTATATGAAGGTTTCCGCACTTATCTCAACTTATTGTAGTGTTGAACCTTCCATTCTCAAGTTTATTGTCTATGATTCTTTGGATTCATCGACCTAGTTGTCGAGCCATCTCGTGATTTGTCTAATCTATCAATTGTTCTCCTTTACTGGTTCTTTTCTTTACTAGGCTCTAGGGTCCCACAACTATCATCGATTCTTTATTCTATTATTTTCCCATTATGTTATCTTCGCGTAAATACATTGAATTTCCTTGTTACTCCTCGCGTTTCTCATACTATTGCATATCATTTTTTTCCTTACTTTACTTCTTGCTACTAAGACTAATGGTGGGTCATTCCTCTATTTGTTTCTTAAATCTTGACTTCATGTTCTTTTCTATAAACCTTGATTTGATCATTTTATCATATTGTCCATACTGGTACTCTTATCACTTCTTAAATATCTCCAATTTCATAAGTCTATTCTTATATTCTTCTACGGATCTCTACTGACTCATGCTTATCTGTGGGTTCTACGACATTTGATCTATTTGTGAACTCCTACTAGTCTAGCAAGCCTTATTCTGACTTTCCTTAATCTTTGAGCTACCCTGGATTTTCTTCTTTATATCCTCGAAACTTCATTGATCCTCATTCTAAGTGGTCTGCCTTTCAAGTTCCTTTCGTTTCTTGAAATGGACTCTCGTTGGGTTTTCTTACGGTCACCTATACTCATGCTGATAGGAACTGCTTATATCTCATTGGTTTTCCTTTTCTTTATGCCTCGAGGAGCTTCTTCATCCCTATTCTAGTATTTTATCTCTTGATGGAGTCCGTTGCTCATGTAGGATAAGTATGAGCTATACTCTGTCAGGATAATTTCCTTAAATGGTATCTCGAATGAGTGAGGATCTGGGTAGGTCGAGGCCTTATCTATTGGATCCCTTGACTATGGTAACTAACTGTTGTTTCTGTCGCCGTTTATCTTGTTTGCCTACGGGTATGAGTTTGGAAAATCTAAAATCTCTTTATCCTTATAGCATCTCTCATCTATTAGAAGCCTTGACGAAATTTATGATGTCTCATTTCTTTTACTTTATAGTTGTTCTCGTTTATTCGGGGAACTCATTATCTATTCGAGACGCTCAAGAATTATTAGGTTAACTTTTGGAAGAATTTCTGGGAAAGAAGGGAATCTCACTTAGGGAAAAGAAATTTTGCTTAGACCTACTCGTCATTTCATTCTGGTCTAGTCTTGCTACACTTTTCTTTACTAATAGTTATGGTATTATCCTTTATTACTTAACTCCATGTCTCTGATTCTTGCTACTATCGATTTTAGTATTTTCTCATCTGTTTCTATTCCTCTATCTCTGTTTACTTCTTTATCGATCTAATTCTGTATCTCGATCTCTTCTATATTTGGTTACTTTTACCCCCTTACATCTCTCCTTACTTTTCTTCTAGCTTCTCTTTTATCCTCTACTTTTGTATCTTTTTGCTTACTATCTCTGGTCACTTTAACGTCTAGGTACATTTCTTATTTTTCCTTTCTAGTTTTCTCTTTCTCTTTCTACTCTCCTGGGTGGGTATCTTTAGAATTTTACTATTTCTTTCTGTCTCTTTATCTTTCTTTATTTCTGGCAATCTAAACACCTATACATCCTTTCTTGCTTGCTTATAGCTTTCCTATCCCATTCCTTTAGGTAATTCTTCTTAGAATCTTATTGTCTGGTTTCGTAACTCATTTATACTTCTGGTAATGGTTTAGAATATCTTCAGGGAAAATTCTAAACGTGGATCTAAAATACAGTTGTTCTCGTAAGGGATACTATTTAAATAGTTTGGGAGGGCTTACTAACATGTTTATGGAAATTTGAGGACGTACCGAGGATCGGATACTGGAGAGGTAGTGCCTCGCATACGAGTATCCCAGGCATATTGCGTTATACCAGACCTCATCACTCTGCCTACTGCAGTCACTGACTCCATAGACCATGCTCTGATACTATCTTTGTAACATCTTTGATCTGGGAGATGTCACCGGCAGGGGATAGACCGCACTAACCCCATAAGCCTCTGACTCTGATCTACCATACAAATATATCTTTTTACTTTAAGTAAATAAATAAATAAATATATATATCATATATATATATATGTGGGACCGTGGCCCCCAATCTTACAACTCGGCATATAACTTAACTTTAATAACTTTAATATAAAGACACATGTCTCAAATACTACTAGTACAAGATTCTTACTTGACTTAGAGTGGACTCTTACTCTATTTCTGACTCGACTGGTGGACTCAGACCCACTAGTGATTACCATCGGTATCCGTCCTCTCGAGCTCGTCCTCCTGGAATACCTACAAAATAAACACTGGGAGTGGGGGGTTAGATCGTTGTACGATCTAAGTGAGTGGACGAAAACTGAAAACTGATGTAAAAACTTTTGGTTTCAAAACTATATTGTCAGAAATATTTTTATATGAAAACTATTTTCTAAATACTTCTTCTGAAATCTCCTTTTAAAACTTGTCTTTCTGGATATGCTTTTGAAACTCTGATTTTCGAAAAACTATTTTCTAAAATCTGATTTATGAAAACTGTGTACTGAAAACCTGAAAACTGTGAGTTGTTCTGTATCTGAAAAAAACTTGACGTATGAGGGCGTTAAGTATCGTCATCACCACATACGCCTAATTGTAGCCAGCAGTGTAAATCCATGACTTTGGGGAGTTACGTATCGCTGTCCCCCAAAACATGCCATTACTGTCTCTGAAACTGGTGGTCTTGGGGTTTTACGTATCGCCGTCCCCCAAGCCAAAAAATAAAACTGGGGATGCGGATCTATGCTACCACTCAAGCTCTGAAACTATGGTCTAGGGGCATTACATATCGCCGTCCTCCTAGCCCTACTCTAGGATCTGAAGGCGTTACGTATCGTCGTCCCCTCAGTCCTCTACATGTGCACATGTCTCTATATCCGTCAATTCCATCTGTATCAAGTTACATATTGGGGTGAGTTTTTCCCTCATGCCACGAAAAACATAAAAATCATACTGAAAACATCTCTTTCTAAAATATTTCTCAAAACATGCTAAATCATAAATGATATGAAAACAAACTTGGCTAACGCCCTATTTGCAGAAAAAGTAAGTCTGATCTGAAAATGCAAAATGAAAAATAAGTAAAGAGAGAGTGTCCACTCACTGTTTTGGAATCTGGCTGGTACTGGATCCATTACCGAAGAGAGTTGCGATTCCTGAGGATAATCTAGGATCAGGAACTTGATTAGTATATATATATATATATTATTATTAAAATAAACCTTGATATTTAACTAAGCTTAACGATACGTTAATAAGTTTTACCTACGAGACTTGTCACAATCATATTTTGATGTAAAATATGTATATGAATTGATACGAGATCCCAAGGGTAGTCTCTAATGTTAGTGTCATACACATGCCCAAGGTTTCTAAACATTGATTTGTGTGTGAATAATTCAAGAAGAGTTTCAGAAATACTCACATTGAATGGATGAGAAAATTCAAAACTTTCTTTGGATGTTGAAGCTCCAAGCTTTGTATTTGAGTTCCAAACTCTTGGGTGAGTTTCCATATCACATTTCTTTGACTCCTTTAAGTGCTAGCTTGAACAAAATTTGAAAGAAAAATTTTCCCTTCCAAAGGGATGTGTGTTCGGCAATTGGGGAAAAATGAGAAGAAAATGAATAGTTCCTTTGACTTTTGTGTTGTGTGTGTTTAAAAGATCCAATCACTATTGCCAACTACCACCATCACAATTTGACAAGTGATGTGAGTTGTGGGTCCCACCCAATTTTGAATTCCAAATTCAAGTTGGCTTACACAACACATTTTGGGCTCGGGTTCGTTTAATCCGACTAAATGAATTTTCCGTCACTAAATAATTAAATCCAATTTAATTAAATAATAATGCCTAGCAAAATTATTATTAAAGTCGCTTACGAATTAATTCCAAATTAATTCGTTCGCTTGAATTAAAATCCAATTTTAATTCCGTATTGAAATCCAATTTCAATTAATATATCCAATATATTATTTTAGCCTAATTAAATAAATTAAATAGTAAAATCCAATTTAACTATTGAATTTACTTTGCCGATTAATTCCAAATTAATCGCGTTCTCTCTTCTAGACGAATTTAATCCTAGATAAATTACTGCAGCAATTAATCCCAGATTAATTTTCTCTCTCATAATTAATCCCAGATTAATTATGTTCGAGTCAAATGTCATTGGTGAATCTTTGGGAAGCGACCTAAGAGATTCCTGGATATGTTGGCAGTAAATACAGTCATCGGACTATCCGAACACGTGCATACCCCGTACCACGTTCTCACTGATTTACAAGACATGGTTGACTTCTAGCAAAGCACCGTGCCTACCAAATTCTCCAGAAATATTCAACGAGGAATATATAATTTGTATCAGGCGTAGTAAACATTGTATTGCGTAATACGATCCAGTATCGGATGTCACATGCTAGGCCTAGGGCTGGAATTGTGTATGCCCCGTACGAAGCATATATCAGATCACTAGCAACTAGTCTTTATAATCGGATAATCATGACCTAGTCATACTATCCCGATAGCTGCAGCATTTATAAGTACTAGTTCTGTATCCCTGCGTGATCATCATCTCCATATGACTGAAGTGATACTCATATCTTGACATCACACCAAATACACTATGATTCTCAGTATACGTAGAAAAGGCATACACAAAATCTGTTAAAGCTCCGGATGACCAAAACCAAAGTATACTGATTGTCGTAAGTATTAGTGATGTAAGTCTCAGGTTAAGACCACATACACCTACCCTGATTCGGATTCCCATAGACACATAGTCATACTACCAATGAGACTCCGAGGGGTCTATCCAGAGCGAAGCTATTCCCGGTCCAATGGCTAACAGAACCTCCTATCACACTTGCATAAGTATCCAATACTTATATAGATTAGAACTATGTCGTTAAGCTTTCACAACGCGCACAAGTGTAATACTAGTCTATTCCGCATTATCGATGTCCAGTCTCGATAATACTACGACTAGTGATATTAATGATTAAACCGTTCATGGATTAATATTGTCTCATATCTTATTAATTTGGAACTAATCATATGGACTTTTATCATTTATATATATCCAAGTAATCCAATTACAAAATGATAAAAGAGCAATTTCCTTTGTCACATAGTTAATTTGTACAAAAGCACCATGTCTTTTACCAATAGTGATGTTATGGGTCATAATTGTCCAACAATCTCCCACTTGGCTAATAGCCAATCACTTAAGTATCTAACACCTGAACTATGTACATGTCGCTCAAACTTTTGCTGAGAAATAGGTTTCGTCAGCGGATCTGCAATGTTGTCATCTGAAGCGATCTTTTCGATCTTAACATCGCCACGATGTATGATCTCACGAATCAAATGAAACCATTTAAGGTACATTCTTGGATCATTGATGAGAACGTGATTCTTTAGCCTGTGTTGTAGCCCAGCTCAGCTGCTAACAGAACTACTCCTAATCCAATTAGGAATTTTATAGATCCAAAATGCTTCTTTTACTGCCTCAACCCCAACAATATATTTCGATTTTATTGTTGAATCGACAACAGTATCTTGCTATGAAGATTTCCAGCTCATTGTTCCGTTGTTCAAACAAAATATGTACCCTGATTGTGTCTTACAGTCGTCTTTATCGGTTTGGAAACTTGCATTGGTGAATCCAGTCACCTCAAGTTCTCCATCTCCATAAACTAAGAAAGCATCTTTAGTTCTTCTAAGATACTTAAGGATGTTCTTAACATTAATCCAGTGACCATCACTTGGATCGGCCTGATTGTCAAAACATATGAAACATCAGGTCGCGTACATGTCATGGCATACATGATGGATCCGGATGCAGAAGAAAACGGGATCCGATTCATTGAATCTCTCTCATCTTGAGTTTTAGGACACATGTCCTTAGATAGAGAGACGCCATGTGCCTCCGAAAGCAGCCCCTTCTAGGATTGATCCATGTTGAATCTCTTCAACACTTTGTCAATGTAAGAGCTCTGGGAGAGTCCAAGCAGCTTTCTGGATCTATCCTAGTAGATCTTTATTCCCAGAATAAAGGCTGCTTCTCCCAGGTCTTTCATGAAGAATTTTAATGAAAGCCAAGCTTTCACCGATTGTAGCATGGGAATGTCATTGCCTAAAAGCAATACATCATCAACATATAGGACAATGAATGTCCGTGCGCTCCCACTAACCTTCTTATATACACAAGAATCATCTTCGTTTTGACTGAAACCATATTTATATGATCTCATCAAAATATTGGTTCCAAGAACGCGATGCTTGTTTCAATCCATAAATGGATCGATTTAACTTGCAAACCTTGTTTGCATGTTTTGGCATGACAAAACCGCCAGGCTGTTGTATATAAACATCCTCCAAAAGGTTTCTGTTAAGGAAAGCGGTTTTGACGTCCATCTGCCATATTTCATAATCGAAATATACAGCATTAGCAAGCATTATCCGAATGGATTTAATCATGGCAACAAGTGAAAAAGTTTCGTCATAATCGACACCATATCGTTGACGATACCCTTTCGCCACAAGCCTAGCTTTGTATGTTTGTATGTTGCCATCCATGTATGTCTTCATCATTGACCTTACCATGTCTAACAAAGTTCAATTTCTCCGTTCGGACACACCGTTCAATTGAGGTGTTCCGGGAGGAGTCCACTATGAAAGAATACCATATTCTTTTAAGTAATCTTGAAACTCATTGCTTAAGTATTCTTCATCACGGTCCAACCGTAATGTTTTTAATACTTTTGCCAGTCTGTTTTTCTACTTCGTGTCGAAACTCTTTGAATTTATCAAAAGTTTCCGACTTGTGTTTCATAAGATACACATAACCATAACGCGATGCAACATCCATAAAGGTTACGAAGTATTCATAACCACCTTTAGCCTAGCTAGACATGGGCCCGTATACGTCACTATGATCGAGGGCTAACAGCTCGGTGGCACGTACACCTTTACCACTAAAAGGTGTTTTAGGCATTTTGCCTAATAAACAAGATTGGCAGACATCATATGAATTAGGATTAAATCCATCCAAGTATCCACTCTTCGAAAGTGTAGATATACGAGTCTTGTCAATGTGTCCCAGACGACAATGCCACATATAAGTTTCATCTGTTTTACTCAATTTGAGCCTTTTATTTGTCATATTATATGTTTGAGATTCATTTATATTCAAAATATAAAGACCATTATTAACATCTGCTGTACAAATCAAAATGTCATCTTTATATACAAAACACCCAGTGTTCTGAAATACAAAGGTATACCCGCATCTGGTTAAACTAGATACAGAGATGATGTTTCTAGTCAAACTAGGTACAAAATAACAGTCACCTAATGTAATTACATGCCCTAAGGGCAAATACAAAACATAGGTCCCAACGGCCAAAATAGTGACTCTCGTCCGTTTCCGACTCGCAGGTCGATCTCAACTAAAGCCAGTCTCCTGCTAATCAGCAGATCCTGCACATCAGTACATATGTGAGTACCACATCCAGAATCAAAATCCAATTTTTAAAACCAGTAGTGGACATGTTTATAATAAACATACCTGAAGTTAGAGCCTTGCCCGTCTTCACTTCTTTCAACTCCGCCTTGTACTCATGGCAATCACGCTTCCAATGACCCTGTTTGCCACAATGTAGACAAACATCTTGGGATATGTCCTTAGTCTTCCCAGAAGACTGTGATGATTTGGCCTTGACCTTCTTTCTCCTCTTCTTCACACCCCCAGAAGCCTTCGGCCAAGTCTTGGCCTTCTGGGATGTCGAAGTAAGGTGCGCCTCACGCTTCTTGCCCTTCAGAAGCTCTGGCTCTGCTTCTTTCAGCATCACCATCAACTCTCAAAGAGTCTTTTCTTGGTTCATCATGTTATAGTTCATGACGAACCTGCCCCAACAGTCGGGCAGAGACTGTAAGATCAAATCTATAGAAGTCTCGGCCTCGAAGGTTATGCCCAGCTGACCTAGCTGTTCGATGTCAGCAATCATCTGCGACACATAGAGCTCAACAGATGTACCATCTGACATACGCGAGCGAAAGAGCTTCTTTTACAATTCATACTTCTGAGATCTAAGGTTATGTGAAGATCCTTCAATTTCAACATCATACTATAAGGATCCAATCCTTAGTTTTGAAGACGAAACTGAGGAGTCATTGCGGCAAGCATGACGGATTGAGCACTAAAGTTATGATCACGATTAGTCTTCCAAAGCTCATGCTCTACTATTTGCTCAACTCCGGGCTCAAACCCGAGAGGTTTCTCTATGACATAGAGTAACTTCTCGGCTCCCAGGACTATCCTGAGATTCATCTCTCAAACTGGAAAATTGGAGCCGTTAAAGACATTATCGCCATGATGATGTCCCTAATGCTAATCTTTCCAGCCATCTCGATTGCAATATCCAACTATCCAATCAACGATATTGGGCACACTCAAAATGTAATGATTATTATAGTCCAACTAATAACCAACTACAAGTGGTTAATGTCTTGTACATTCTAATTGTTCAGAAATCAATAAAACAACATTAGTTCCAATCTAATATACATTTAAACAATGAAATAAAATAAAAGAGCGCGTATTAGCGATATAAAATGAAATTATAAGTTAATCGGCCTCCCCTAATTTTCAGCGAGCCTCTAACCCTTTGTTGAGTACTCGGGAACCTATTCCTAGTGGTCTAGGATCCCGTTAAATATCAACACAACCTTGACTTTGGCAACAAGTTGTATGAAACTTAACTAGTAGAATGACGCGGAACTCACTTGGAGGATTAGGCCAAGCAAACCCCCCTCGCAGCGGACAGAACCCCAAGAACCGCGAATTTGATTTTTAGGAACAAAACCCTTCCAAGGCCACAAAGAAGACCCACAAAGAACTTGTCTTTGAGAACCCTTAAGATGATTCCTTGAAGTGTTCTGCTAGCACGGAGACGCCACTAAGGTTGCCACGCCTTAGATAAGTCGATTGCATGAAATAAGGGGAATCCCTCCCTTAAGCAATTTTTGGACAAAGCCAAGCTCTCAATGGAGATGAATTTCGAAATTTGGTGATTAGCTTCTCATTAAGATGAAATGAGTTTAAATAGTACAATGAAATAACCCTAATGGTGCAAAATGACCAAAACACCCTAAGTTGCTAACTAATGGCTATTAAATGGCCATGCCCTTAATAGACATTTAATAACAAACACAAAGTCAAAAGAAACAAAGACTTAATCAATAACAAACAAAGACTTAATAAATAACTTTGCCAAAAAAGTCTAAAGTAAAAACACAAAATCATAAAAGTCAACAAATGTGGAAAACTTTTCCAAATTTGTCTAAAGTTGTTTCCTTGCACCAAAAGTCCTCCAAATTCGTGGATTCCATGTATAAAGGCATAATGATGTGTCATAAAGTCCAATAAGTCTTGTCTTGGCCGAATATTTAGTGTCGGGCTTGAATCGGCTTGATCCGTTAAAAATATACTCGGCTTCAAGATTGCTGGTGCGTTACTCTGGTATGACTTGGGTCAAGTGAAATAGCTTTGGACCCACTCCATTGAAGCCCTCATGTGACGCCAATATGCCCCGGAGTTGTCTGTCACACTCGACCATGGCATTCTGCGCTAGCCCCGCCATTGCGTCTCTGATCTTCTTAGCTCTTTGGCGTGTGATTGGGCCTGTTGGCAATTGCAAAGGATCTAATGTTCCTTGAGTTGTTGGATTCATGTCATTCCCTCCCTCTTGAAAAGGATTCGACCTCGAATCTGTACCTGCATCAAAAAGAGTTAAGTCAGAAACATTAAATGTCGCAGACACATTATGCTCACCTTGTAAATCCAGCTTGTATGCATTGTCATTAATCCGTTCCAAGACTTGAAATGGACCATCCCCTCTCGGTTGTAGCTTGGATTTACGCTGTTCAGGAAATCTTTCCTTTCGCATGTGTACCCAAACCCAATCTCCAGGTTGAAATACCACACGTTTTCTTCCCTTATTGGCATGAGAAGCATATTGTTCATTCTTTCGTTGTATGTGCTCTCTTGCTTTCTCATGTATGTGTTTCACCAAATCAGCTTTCTTTTTTCCATCTAACCCTGCATGCTCATCAACAGGCAATGGTAACAAATCTAATGGAGTTAGTGGTTGAAAACCATAAACAATTTCAAATGGTGAATAAGATGTGGAAGAATGAATGCTACGATTATATGCAAATTCAACAAAAGGCAAACAATCCTCCCAAGTTTTCAAGTTCTTAGAGACAATAGTACGCAATAACTGAGTCAAAGTCCTATTAACCACTTCAGTCTGTCCATCAGTTTGGGGATGACAAGTAGTAGAATACAAAAGTTTTGTTCCTAACTTACCCCATAAAACTTTCCAAAAGTGACTAAGGAATTTAACATCACGATCTGAAACTATACTCCGTGGAATTCCATGGAGTCGTACCACTTCTCTAAAGAATAAGTCAGCAATGTTAGTGGCATCATCAGTTTTATGACATGCTATAAAGTGTGCCATCTTACTGAACCTATCAACCACTACAAAGATGGAATCTCTACCATGCCTAGTCCTAGGTAAACCCAATATAAAATCCATTGATACATCTACCCACGGCTCACTAGGTACAGGCAACGGTGTATACAACCCATGAGGCATAACCTTAGATTTAGCCTTTTTACAAATCAAGCATTTATCACACAAACGCTCAATATCTCTCCGCATTTTAGGCCAATAAAAATGTTCACTCAATACCCCTAAGGTCTTAGAAATGCCAAAGTGCCCCATTAAACCTCCCCCATGCGCTTCTCTAACTAACAACTCACGCATACTACAAACAGGAATGCATAATCTATTCTCCCTAAACAGAAACCTGTCATGTTGATAGAATTTATTAAAGGTAGACTTTTCACATGCAGCATAGATGGTACTAAAGTCAGTATCATTTGCATAAAGTTCTTTAATAAATTCAAACCCAAGCATTCTTGCACTCAATGAAGTAAGTAAAGCATACCTTCGCGATAGTGCATCAGCGACAATGTTTTCCTTACCTTGTTTGTAGCGAATTACGTATGGAAATGTCTCAATGAACTCCAACCACTTTGCGTGTCGTTTGTTCAACTTACCTTGGCCCTTCAAGTGCTTCAATGATTCATGATCAGTATGGATCACAAATTCTCGAGGCCACAGATAATGCTGCCAAGTCTCAAGGGCTCTCACTAGCGCATACAACTCCTTGTCATATGTGGGGTACCTCAAAACTGCTCCATTCAGCTTCTCACTAAAGTAAGCTATTGGTCGCTTTTCTTGCATAAGAACAGCTCCAATGCCTATTCCGGATGCATCACACTCAATCTCAAATGTCTTTTCAAAATTGGGTAGCGCCAAAACTGGTGCACTACATAACTTCATTTTAAGATCCTGGAATGCACGCTCCTGCTCTTGTCCCCATTTGAAACCAACAGTTTTCTTCACTACTTCAGTCAGTGGTGCAGCAATACTACTGAAGTCTTTAACAAATCTGCGGTAGAAGCTTGCTAATCCATGGAAGCTTCTAACTTCTGTCACTGTCGTTGGTGTAGGCCAATCCTGAATCGCCTTCACCTTCTCTACATCAACTTCGATGCCATCTGCACTTACAACAAAACCAAGGAAAACAATCCTATCCATACAAAAAGTGCACTTACCAAAGTTAGCATACAGTTTTTCCTGTCTCAACACTTCAAGAACATGCTTCAAATGTGTAACATGCTCATCTAATGTTTTACTGTAAACTAAGATGTCATCAAAATAAACTACAACAAACTTACCTATAAAAGCACGCATAACATGATTCATCAATCTCATAAATGTGCTAGGTGCGTTTGTAAGACCAAATGGCATAACTAACCATTCATACAAGCCATACTTGGTCTTAAATGCAGTTTTCCACTCATCTCCTCTCTCATGCGAATTTGATGGTATCCACTCTTTAAATCAATCTTACTAAAAACTTTGGAACCATGCAATTCATCCAACATGTCATCTAGTCTAGGAATAGGGTGACGATACTTTACCGTTATATTGTTGATCGCTCGACAATCAACGCACATACGCCACGACCCATCTTTCTTAGGAACTAGAAGAACTGGTACCGCACAGGGACTCATACTTTCTCTAACATACCCTTTCTCCATCAACTCCCTCACTTGCTTCTGAAGTTCCTTCGTCTCCTCCGGATTGCTTCGGTAGGCTGGTCTGTTGGAATGACTGCGCCAGGTAAGAAATCTATCTGGTGCTCAATACCTCTAATGGGTGGAAGCCCACTAGGAATGTCCTCTGTCAGCACATCACTGAATTCCTGCAAAAGAGATGAAATGGACACAGGAAGCAAAGGGTCAGTGTTAGCAATACAAATACGGTGTTCCTTGTAGACCAACAAAAGCATAAGCTTGCTAGCCTTAAAAGCTTTCCTTGCTTCACCTTCACCCATGTAAAAGCTCTTTTTCACTCGCCCTTTTGTTTCCCCCTTAAGTTCACTCACACTCCCCTTAGAAACACTCACGGCCTTTGCCTTATTTTCCTTACTAGGTTCGGTCACACTCCCCTCACGTGTTTTCCCCAAGGCTGTGTTTGCACTCTCAATCTCTCTATCTCTCTCAAGTTGCAACTTGACTTGATCCTCGTGGACTTGCTTTGGTGTGAGTGGGTACAAGGTAATGGGTTTTCCCTTATATTGAAAGGAATACTTATTCTTGAACCCATCGTGAATAACTTTCCTATCAAACTGCCACGGCCTGCCCAAAAGAATATGTCCTGCATGCATCGGTATCACATCACATAGGACATCATCCGTGTATGGCCCAATTGTAAAGCTCAATAACACCTGCTTTGTCACCTTTATCTCGCCACAATCATTTAACCACTGCAACTTATAAGGCTTGGGATGCTTCAAGCAATCTAATCCCAACCTCTCAACTAAAGCCGTACTTGCGACATTAGCACAACTGCCCCCGTCAATGATCATACTACACCCTTTACCATTCACACGGCATCTGGTATGAAATATGTTCTCCCTCTGTTGATCACTCTCATCCTCAACAATTTGTGCACTCAAAACACGCTTGACAACTAAGGACAAGTTATCCAGCGGGTATGCAGCTCCCTCTTTGTCACTAGTATCCTCAATCTCAGGCTCATCATCATCAACCTCAACCTCACTGTCAGTAGAATGTACTTCACCACTCTTCTTATCAATCACTAAGGTGCGCCTGTTAGGGCACTGTGAAGAATAGTGTCCCATGCCCAAACACTTGAAACACTTGATGTCCTTTGTCTTTGGTGTTGTACCTTCAGGTTTCATTCTAGCCTTGCCTGGTTCTGCAACTTCTTTACCCTTGGCACCAGGTTCAGCCCTTGGCTTGTTAAAGCCTCCATCTCGTCGATCATTAGGAACCCATTTCCCCTTCCATGTAGAAGTAGTCTGAGTACCAAATCTGGATGTAGACTTCTTCTTGAGTTGCCTTTCTACCTTGACAGCCATGTGAAGCATATCCTCCAAATCAACATAATGATGCAACTCCACCATGTTGGCAATCTCTTTGTTCAAGCCCCCTAAAAACCGTGCCATAGTAGCCTCTGCATCCTCCACTACATTCGCCCTGATCATGGCAACCTCCATCTCAGTATAATAATCCTCTACACTCTTGGTCCCCTGATACAAATGTTGTAGTTTCTGATACAACTCTCGGTAGTAATGGCTGGGTATAAATCGTTTCCTCATGAGACCTCGAAGTTCTTCCCATGTCTGAATTGGCCTCTCATAATTCCTCATTCGGTTGGTGACAATCTGATCCCACCAAATCATAGCATAATCTGTGAATTCCATGACTGCTAGATTGATCTTCTTTTCATCTGAGTAATGATGACAATTGAAAATCAATTCTATTTTCTTCTCCCACTCTAAATATGCTTCTGGATCATTCTTGCCTCGGAAGTTTGGTATTTTGATCTTGATGCTGCTCAAATCACCATCAACATCACCATGTCTACCGTATCCTCTCCTATCATAATCCCCTCTTCTGTCATCAAATGCACCTCTACCATCAAACCGCCTATCCCTCCTATCATTCCTCCTATCAAACCTCCCTCCTATTAGGCCTCCTATCAGGCTCTGGCTGAAATCTCTCCTCCACATCATTAAGATCATCAGAATCATCAAACTCATTTTCAGCTTCTTCTTCATCTGGTGGTACCCGTCGTGGTGCCACATTCTGAGGTGGTGGTATATGTCGAGGTGGTGGTCTGGGAACACTGCCTGTTCGATTACTCTCTACTTCCCTGGACAACTTATCAAAAGCAGCATTCATGTTTTCCATCATATCCATGAATTTCCTTTCTAAAGCCTCATTTTTCATCCACTGTCAAACTAGTACCTGCCATCTCAAAGCTTCAACAAACAGATTAGAAGTAACAATATGTGAAAATAATTAGATATCCTCAAAACCTCACAATCTCACAAGCTCACGTGTTTACACTCAAATATGTATCACTCCACTCGTGTTTACACTCAATATGATGTGAATATGACTTACCCAAAGTTCAACAACAATGTGTAATCTTCAAGCTAGCATAAACAACAAGAACCAATGATGTATATAGGGTAGGTGGAATAATGCGAATAAGAATAGTAATCACTAAGACTCAATCAAAGAAACTTAAGCTAAAGAGCACGGAATAAGAAAAAAAATGAGTTAGCGAAATGCGCAAACAAACAAGCAAGCACTCAATGTGACACTTAGCCAATCTTGTAATCACTCTTTACTGTTTTGTCTCACTTACTCTTTTTTTTTTCTTTTTTTTTTAACTTTTCTCTTTTCACTCCTTTCTTTTGCCTCTCACACTCACAAGTGTATACAAAGCAAATGAAATACAATGCAAATATCAATATTTCAAGAGGTAGCAAGTAAAACTTGCTTGGATATACACGAAATTAGTGCAAATTTGGTGCACTCAACCTCACTTCACTTGATTCTTCAACATTAACAACACAAATCAGCAAAGGTACACTATGTATAACTCACGACAATTATCAACTTCATGCATTTCAATTTGTTTCATCATTCATTCACTCACTTTCATCACCAATGCACTCAAACACTCTTCTTTTCACTCAAACTCACAAGATTGCACTAAGATCACAGGAATGCAAATAAGCAAGTTCACGCAAATGCCAAGATGAATGATGTCAATTCTGATTTTTGCAAAGCTGATATGAATAATACTTAGGAAACAACACTAATTGCACGTATTCAACAATAGAAAGACAAGATATGTCAATAAATCTCACATAGTCAAATCTGACCTGATTCTTTTTTTTTATTTTATCAATCTGACCTGATTCCTTTTTTTTTTTAACACAAATAACTTAATAACAATGTTGAACACGTCCTAGTAACATACAATTAACAAAAAAACACTTTATTTAAGTAAAGAAAATAAAGCTCTAATTTTGACTCAAAGACCGAAACTAGAACATGAAGAAATACTCATGATCAATCAAAAACACTCAAAGGCAGAATGTTATTCATGCTATTTTGATCACAAATAAACAAGAAACAGCAAGAAACAACAAGATCCAACAAAAACTAAGAATCAAGATGAACAAGTATCTTGATGACCAACAAAACAAATAAAGACTAAATCAAAAAAAACACAAAGTAAAGACAGAAAAATCAGACCTTGGAACCCTAAGCTCTGATACCAAATGACGCGGAACTCACTTGGAGGATTAGGCCAAGCAACCCCTCGCAGCGGACAGAACCCCAAGAACCGCGAATTTGATTTTGTAGGAACAAAACCCTTCCAAGGCCACAAAGAAGACCCACAAAGAACTTGTCTTTGAGAACCCTTAAGATGATTCCTTGAAGTGTTCTGCTAGCACAGAGACGCCACTAAGGTTGCCACGCCTTAGATAAGTCGATTGCATGAAATAAGGGGAATCCCTCCCTTAAGCAATTTTGGACAAAGCCAAGCTCTCAATGAGATGAATTTCGAAATTTGGTGATTAGCTTCTCATTAAGATGAAATGAGTTTAAATAGTACAATGAAATAAACCCTAATGGTGCAAAATGACCAAAACACCCTAAGTTGCTAACTAATGGCTATTAAATGGCCATGCCCTTAATAGACATTTAATAACAACACAAAGTCAAAAGAAACAAAGACTTAATCAATAACAAACAAAGACTTAATAAATAACTTTGCCAAAAAAGTCTAAAGTAAAAACACAAAATCATAAAAGTCAACAAATGTGGAAAACTTTTCCAATTTGTCTAAAGTTGTTTCCTTGCACCAAAAGTCCTCCAAATTCGTGGATTCCATGTATAAAGGCATAATGATGTGTCATAAAGTCCAATAAGTCTTGTCTTGGCCGAATATTTAGTGTCGGGCTTGAATCGGTGATGAGTGGTATTTCTATCACTATTTCCCACTCATTTAAACTTAATATTTTGTATAGTTTCTTGAGTTTTGTGAATATTTTGATGTATTTTGTAGATAAATAAAGTTTCAGGACATTCTGGATCAATTTTGGGGCAAAATGGACAAAATTGGACAAAAAGGGCAAAATCGTCATTTCAGCGTCGCGACGCTGAAGCCTTACGCGTCGCGACGCCCAGCGTGCGCCGAATCTGCTAAAATGCGCCGGGTCCACAAATCAGAATCAGAGAAAAGTTTGACTTTGCTAACATGCGCCGTGACACGTGTCACCATCAGAACGGAGATGCTAAAATACGCCATGCCACGTGTCGAAATCTTATTGCTCGGACGGCCACCGCCCCACGTGTCATCCTACGTGTCGCCACATCATCTTCCACATCAGCAGCCACGTCAGCAAGTCAACCGAGTCAACATGCCACATCAGCAATCAGCCAATCACAGCGCGACACGTGGCGAAATCTTATTCGTCTGACGGCCGCCGCCCCACGTGTCGCCACGTCGCCTTCCACATCATCAAAGTGACGCAAGCAATGACGTCATGAACAGTTGACACGTCAGCGTGACGCAAGCAATGACGTCATGAACAGTGCCACGTCATCGGATAAGATTCTGAGCCAACCAACCAACACGTGACACGTGTCGTACTGTACCCAGCGTCGCAACGCTAGTGCAATTTGGGCGTCGCGACGCTGTGGACCCTTACTCGAGCCTATAAATAGAGATCGAATTTTCAGTTTTCATTACACCTTTCTCTCTCTTTTCTTAGTTCTAAATTGAGAGCTTCTCTTTCTAGAATATTTTAGTTTAAGTTTTGTAAATATTTTTAATTACTTTTTAATAGTAATAGTAATTTTACTTTCTTATTTCTTACAATTTTTACTATTTACTATGTGTAGGTAACTTTTCACCGCTAAGGTAAAAAGGTAATTCTTTTACTATTGCTATTTAGATTAATCTCCCTAAAATATAATATATAAACTATTTATAACCGGACTTAATAAGGATACCGCCAGATTGGTCGGTTGGTTATTAAATTCTTATTCCGCCTTTATGGCTGGTTATTTTGGTTCCGCCTTTATGGCTGGTTAATTATAATCTCAAGTTTATATATTATTTTAATGGCAGATTCTAAAATAGTAAATAGTATTTTATTTTATTTTATTTTATTTTCAACTTCTATTTTATGTTTTTTATTTTTATGTCTTTTAATTTTATGTTTTACTAGTCCTAGTTATGTGTTAGTTATCTAGGGGTTGTGATGATTTCTAATATCACCGTATTAAAAAAAGGTAGATTATAGTTGGGGTACTTAAAAGAGTTATTTGTTGAGTCATAATCTTAATGCTTTTTATTAACCGATCACTAATAAAATTGATTAGGTAAACTTAAAATGAACTAGACATAGGGATTTTAAGTTTAAGACCTTAGTCTCAACAACCCACGATCTTCCTTAAGGATAGATAACCCTTTAATAGATTTCCTTACAGGATAGGAATATACCTGTCGGGCGGGGGTAGTCATAATTAGAACTCAATCCTAATGAATCTAGGTAATTTAATTGACATAGACATATGGTTCAATTGGATTATACTAGGTATTTGTAAATGATCATTCAGAAGAGGCTTTTACATAATTTAGTGTTCCAGATTAATAATTCAATAATTTACCTAACTATGGTTTAACTACTTCATCTTTTAAATGATATTAGAATGATTCACAACCCTAGATCTTTGAGTCTTTTATTTTCCTTAGTATTTTCTTTTGTCTTTTTATCTTTTTATTTATTTAGCAAATCTACAAATCAAATCATTCAAGCAATCAATTCCCTTTTCCCTCAATTAGATATTTGTAAATAAATAGTATCAACAATTAATAACAATAGTAGGAATTAAGTCCTCGTGGGATCGATATTTTTATACTACTTGAACGATACGTGCGCTTGCGTTATACGTGTGTGTTTACGCCGGTCAAGTTTTTGGCGCCGTTGCCGGGGACTTATTTTTCTTGAGTTATTAATTTTTTTTTGGATAAGGTAAGTATTATAACCAAAAGAAAACTATACAAAGAGCAAAGGGGCATACCCCAGACAAACTAGAGAGGACAAGCCCTCCTAGAAGAAAAGCCTATAGGCTACAAGTAAAGATCAACAGAAGTTGAAGCTATCTAATTTACTTATATCTAATTTTCTTTATTATTATCTGTAATTTTTATTTCTTTCTTTTGTTTTCAGGTGATTGAAAAAATGGAACATTTTGAAACATTACGAGCTTTACCAGAAAAAGATACACCCCAAATCCGGGAGCAACAGTCTAGTTTTCTGAGGCCTGTTGTCCAGCCCAACAACTATCACTGGAAGCCAGAACCAAACAACACTACATTTGCTCATCAGAATGAAATGGGGAGATGTGTAATATGTGATGGTAACCACCCGAGCGATCAATGTATATACCTTTCAGAGTGGCAGAATTTTTGGAATCAACCAAGGTACGTAGAATCATCACATTTTCCATCTTATCCACCATCCATCTACGATCTTCATCATGAACCAGATCCATTAGAGAAAGATCAGTTGAATGACATGCTCAAAGATTTGTTCGAGGAACGGGAAGCTCTATTTGAAGCACAAATTCAAAGTCAAGCAGCGTATATACAGAGAATGACAGATCAAGTTAGACAATTAACAGAGAACCTGAATCACATATCTCACGGAGCAAATTCAAATACTACTGAAGAAGCCTTTCAATATCCTGAGATTCATCATGACATCATAACAGAGGACGAGGCTGAGCAGTATCAAGAATCTGAGATATCAGTTCAGGAGCCCAAACCAGCAAAGTCTCAATTTGATTTTTATTATTCAGATTCTGACGAGGATGAAGCTGAGTTATTTGTACCAACTGCATCAAAAATTGAGGATGAAATTCTGTATTCTCAAAATGAAGATCTTGGAGATTCCATTGCACAAATGTTTGAAGAAGATCTACCTGAGCCAATCATATCAGAGGATGAAGACCTAAAATCTGAAATTTCTTTTCATCCTCAGGTTGAAAATTTTGAAGCATGTATTTCACAGATGACAGATGAAGAGTTGAATACGGAAATTTTAAAATTCATTTGTGAAGAAAAGGTGGAGCAAGAAGAAGAGCAAATGTCTGAACTTATTAAAAATCCAGAGCATTCAGGAGAAACATCGCTGTTTTGGGGAGTACAAATCAAAGATATCAACCAGAAGTTTGACAGAATGGAACTTCCATTCCAAGTCAAGCACCATACAAGACCTCCTGATTTTCTTTCTTTCTTTTCAGGAATCACTGGAGCAACAAAGATAAAAAAGGTGGCACAAACACTGAATGAGACAAAACTCTTTTTGCCACTTTACCGTTGGAAGACCCTTCAAAAGCAACGCACATGGGAATGTCTTTAATCGGACATCCAAAACGACGCTGAAACCGCCTTGATAGATAGATTTTAGTCACGTCTGGCTGAAGACGAAAAATTTAGCGCTAGCAGGGAGGCAACCCATTTAACCAGGTACTATCTTCTAAACTCTTCTTCTACTTTTTAAGACATTGGGGACAATGTCTCATTTAGGTTTGGGGGTGAGGAATAGTTAATAGTACTTGTTTGTATTGTGTTTTTATTTTTAGTCCAAAATTTTTCGAAAAATACAAAAAAATTAAAAAATTAATAAAAATAAAGGGCATATTTAAAGCTAGGTGATGGTTTGGTGTCTTCCTTCACTCACTACCTTTTTTAAGGAAAAGCTGTGGAGGCACCTAGATAATCATTCACTTGTAGCGTGTTGTGACAGACTAGTTTGGAGGACTCGTTGTTTATTCCTGACAACAAGCGATAAGAGCCTAAGGGGCTTGGGTATTTAAGTGAGCCTCGCTCCACCCTCCCTCTGGGGAATCTACAACGGGAAGTCCATTCGACAGTTAGTCACATACCATAAACTGAGCCTTTGATTAAACTTTTAAAAAAAACATGTAAATTATAGTTTTATGACTAGTAGAAATATGTGGTCGTTATGTTGACTAAAAAGATGAAATTGGTAAGAAATAGCTGTGTAAGGAATTTCCACTCCTGAGACGTATTTCAAACCTAATTCAAAACAAGTTAATTTTTGTTTATTCACTTTTGAATTATTAAATCTGTAAATTCTCCATAAAACTGACTAAAATGAATCTTCATATACTTAGTTAGCAGATATTATCAACATACATGGTAACATACAGACATAAGCTAAAATTGAAAAGTTTGTAATATCCAGTACTCTAGTTCATTTGGAGGAAACATCTAAAAAAATAGTGATGGAATAAAAAAAAAAAAAAACAACAACATCTGAGATCCGAGTTATTAAGTTTGTAAGGGTATTTTAATACCTAGTGCCCTAAAACCAACTGGTTTGGGAGTCATTGGCCCAAAACTCGTTACATGGATCAAAAATGATGAAAAATTTATGTATATGTATATATATCAGAAGTCTGAGTAATTATGTCCTTAGGGGTGTCTTAACACCTGATGCCCTAAAGCCAACTGGTTTGGGAGTCACCGACCTAAAGCTCGCTACATAGATGGAAGATATTGTATATAAATAAAAAAAATAGAGAAAAAAATCAAAGAAAAAATCAGAAAAATCAGAAAAATTATTCCATTGCTACAAAAAGGTGTGAAATCTGATAGAACTTTAGGACAAAAATATTACTCTCTTATCAACTGCACTTATAACTGTTGTGGGCAAAAATGAGTTGTTTAATATTATGTTGGCTGTGTATATGAAGAATGGTAAAAATAATCGGAGAATTTACTTATTCGGTAATTTAGAATGAGACAAAACAACTAGTAACTTGGAGTAGAAGTTTTACCTGATTAGTCACTAACATCTTTATTCTCTTTTCGCTTGTTTTTTTTTTGTGCATTAGTTTCACTATCTTTTTACTTTTGTAAAATGTTTGTGGGTATCATTGCTGTAAACCCTCACGAGACTACAACTCGTCCACTAGGGACACCTAGGGGTTTAAAGGCTTGTTGCATATGCTAAATGCAATCGTGATCCCTACGAAAGTGGCTTAGTTAAAATTTTATTTTCATGTCATTTTATATTTTGCTCGAGGACTAGCAAAATGTTAGGTTTGGGGGTGTGATGAGTGGTATTTCTATCACTATTTCCCACTCATTTAAACTTAATATTTTGTATAGTTTCTTGAGTTTTGTGAATATTTTGATGTATTTTGTGTTATTTTGTAGATAAATAAAGTTTCAGGACATTCTGGAGCAATTTTGGGGCAAAATGGACAAAATTGGACAAAAATGGCAAAATCGTCATTTCAGCGTCGCGACGCTGAAGCCTTGCGTGTCGCGACGCCCAGCGTGCGCCGAATCTGCTAAAATGCGCCGGGTCCACAAATCAGAATCAGAGAAAAGTTTGACTTTGCTAACATGCGCCATGACACGTGTCACCATCAGAACGGAGATGCTAAAATACGCCATGCCACGTGTCGAAATCTTATTGCTCGGACGGCCACCGCCCCACGTGTCATCCTACGTGTCGCCACATCATCTTCCACATCAGCAGCCACGTCAGCAAGTCAACCGAGTCAACATGCCACGTCAGCATCAGCCAATCACAGCGCGACACGTGGCGAAATCTTATTCGTCTGACGGCCGCCGCCCCACGTGTCGCCACGTCGCCTTCCACATCATCAAAGTGACGCAAGCAATGACGTCATGAACAGTTGACACGTCAGCGTGACGCAAGCAATGACGTCATGAACAGTGCCACGTCATCGGATAAGATTCTGAGCCAACCAACCAACACGTGACACGTGTCGTACTGTACCCAGCGTCGCAACGCTAGTGCAATTTGGGCGTCGCGACGCTGGACCCTTACTCGAGCCTATAAATAGAGATCGAATTTTCAGTTTTCATTCCACCTTTCTCTCTCTTTTCTTAGTTCTAAATTGAGAGCTTCTCTCTCTAGAATATTTTAGTTTAAGTTTTGTAAATATTTTTAATTACTTTTTAATAGTAATAGTAATTTTACTTTCTTATTTCTTACAATTTTTACTATTTACTATGTGTAGGTAACTTTTCACCGCTAAGGTAAAAAGGTAATTCTTTTACTATTGCTATTTAGATTAATCTCCCTAAAATATAATATATAAACTATTTATAACCGGACTTAATAAGGATACCGCCAGATTGGTCGGTTGGTTATTAAATTCTTATTCCGCCTTTATGGCTGGTTATTTTGGTTCCGCCTTTATGGCTGGTTATTTTGGTTCCACCTTTATGGCTGGTTAATATAATCTCAAGTTTATATATTATTTTAATGGCAGATTTCTAAAATAGTAAATAGTAGAAGTAATTCCTTTTACCTTAGCATTTTATTTTATTTTATTTTATTTTTCAACTTCTATTTTATGTCTTTTTATTTTTATGTCTTTTAATTTTATGTCTTTACTAGTCCTAGTTATGTGTTAGTTATCTAGGGGTTGTGATGATTTCTAATATCACCGTATTAAAAAAGGGTTAGATTATAGTTGAGGTACTTAAAAGAGTTATTTGTTGAGTCATAATCTTAATGCTTTTTATTAACCGATCACTAATAAAATTGATTAGGTAAACTTAAAATGAACTAGACATAGGGATTTTAAGTTTAAGACCTTAGTCTCAACAACCCACGATCTTCCTTAAGGATAGATAACCCTTTAATAGATTTCCTTACAGGATAGAAATATACCTGTCGGGCAGGGGTAGTCATAATTGGAACTCAATCTTAATGAATCTAGGTAATTTAATTGACATAGACATATGGTTCAATTGGATTATACTAGGTATTTGTAAATGATCATTCGGAAGAGGCTTTTACATAATTTAGTGTTCCAGATTAATAATTCAATAATTTACCTAACTATGGTTTAACTACTTCATCTTTTAAATGATATTAGAATGATTCACAACCCTAGATCTTTGAGTCTTTTATTTTCCTTAGTATTTTCTTTTGTCTTTTTATCTTTTTATTTATTTAGCAAATCTACAAATCAAATCATTCAAGCAATCAATTCCCTTTTCCCTCAATTAGATATTTGTAAATAAATAGTATCAACAATTAATAACAATAGTAGGAATTAAGTCCTCGTGGGATCGATATTTTTATACTACTTGAACGATACGTGCGCTTGCGTTATACGTGTGTGTTTACGCCGGTCAATCGGCTTGATCTGTTAAAAATATACTCGGCTTCAACAATTATTAGTGATCTGGTATGACTTGAGTCAAGTGAAATAGCTTTGGACCCACTCCATTGAAGCCCTCATGTGACGCCAATATGCCCTGGAGTTGTCTGTCACACTCAACCATGGCATTCTGCTCTAGCCCCGCCATTGCGTCTCTGATCTTCTTAGCTCTTTGGCGTGTGATTGGGCCTGTTGGCAATTGCAAAGGATCTAATGTTCCTTGAGTTGTTGGATTCATGTCAGTAGATCTCTAAGATCAATTGGATCCCATCCAATTCCTAGATCCGGTAGGTGGACTTTTTTTTGTGTGGATAAAGTAAGTATTATAACCAAAAGAAAACTATACAAAGAGCAAAGGGGCATACCCCAGGCAACTAGAGAGGACAAGCCCTCCTAGAAGAAAAGCCGAAAGGCTACAAGCAAAAGAACAATCAGAAGATGTCAACGGGCAAGTGCCAAGAAAAGTGAAGCCATTTATTGTCATAAGATGGTTTCACCTTACGTAAAAGGCTAGCACGGTTCCGAACATCAAAGACAATATCATAAATGAGAGTAGAAACAGGCCGAAAAGGCATATCATGAGTGCGAGCATTCCTCTCCCTCCAAATATGGTAGACTGTCGGGCAAATGACAGACGCACCAGAAGGTGACATAGAGAGGCATCAGTGAACTGACATAACCACTCAACAGAATGACGCCAATCCCGGCGAGTCCAATCTATCCCACACATAGCCAGCACAGACGACCAGACCTTCGAAGAGAAGGTGCACTGGAAGAAAAGATGATCAGCGTTCTCACTTGAACAACCACAGAGAATACAACGCGAGCAAGTAGAGATACCAAACCTCATCAAACAATCCTGGGTACAAAGGCCTCCCTGAATAGACATCCAAAGTAAGAAGGAATGGCGGGGAATAGCCTTCCGGAACCAAACAACTCGAGACCAAAGCAGCAAATTTCCCCTAGAACGCATGGCGTTCCAGGCACTACCCACAGAAAATCTCCCCCTTTGATCATCCTCCCAAATCAGCACGTCCTCCCGCAAACTAGAAGGCGACGGAAGCTGGGACTGAGCCAAGACAACAAGGGCAGCAGACCTAGATGAGGGCCAACGCCAAGTAGAATCAGAGATAATGGAAGCAACTGTGGCCATCCTATCCAAGCCAGAGTCATATATCACTCTCTTACCCATCGTGTGCACAATCGGGCCCAGAGGATGCCAGTAATCAAACCACAATAAAGTTTTCTCACCATTCCCAATCCTTACTCTCATCCGCCGCCGGGACCAAGAACGAAGCTCCAAGATCTTACGCCAACTCCAAGAGCAATCAGTAGGACATGGGACCTCCCAAAAACTTCTCCCCCTCAACAAATAAGAGTGGACCCAATTCGACCAAGATGAAACCTGGCCAGAACAAAGAAACCAAATGTGCTTAACAATAGCCGCTCTATTCCAAGTATCCAAACTCTTAATCCACAGCCCCCCATCCTTTAAAGGTAAACAAACTCTACTCCAAGCCACTCTCGCCCCATTAGAGGTAAGCGCACTACCCTTCCAAAGGAAAGAACGCAGAATCGTCTCCACCTTCCTAATAACAGACTTAGGAAGAATAAATAAGGAAGACCAATAAACTTGAATGGAGAACAAAACCGACTTAATAAGCTGAAGCCGACCCGCAAAAGAGAGAAACTTACTACTCCAACTCTTAGCACGCATAACAATACGATCCACAAGAGAAGCACAATCTGAGGCCCGAAGTTTAGTAGAGATCAATGGGACTCCTAAGTACCTCATTGGAAGAACCCCAACTTGGAACCCCAAAACATGACGCAGTTGGCCCTGAATGGTAGAAGAGATACCAGAAGAGAAGAAATGACTTTTAGCTGGATTCGGGATCAAACCTGATAAACCACTGAACTGCCCGAGACAATCCTTGATCAAGGAAACCGAGGAAGCATATGCTTTACAAAAAATCATAAGGTCATCCGCAAAGCAGAGATGAGTAAGACGGTCCTTAGAACACCGCCAGTGGAACTTGAAACCCGGATTAAGAGCCATATTACGAAGAAGACCTGACAGAACTTCCATAGCCATAACAAAGAGATAATGAGACATAGGATCACCTTGTCGCAACCCACGACCCCCAGAGAAAAAACCATGCAACTCTCCATTAATAGACAAAGAAAACCTGGTAGTAGTCATACATTCCTGAATCCAACCCACCATCCTCTCAGGAATACCAAAAGTCCGCAACACCTCAACCAAGAAATCCCAACGAACAGAGTCATAAGCTTTCATCAAGTCAATCTTAAGAGCACATCTCGGGGAACTACCAGTCCGGTGATAATTCCGAACCAATTCCTGACATAAAAGAATATTGTCGCTGATACGCCGTCCCGCAACAAAAGCAGATTGATTATGAATGATCACCGAAGGAAGGATAACCTTGATCCTATTCGCAATAAGCTTAGCAATACACTTGTAAATAATATTGCAGCAAGAAATAGGCCTATAATCCTTAACCTGAGAAGGGTTAGGAATCTTAGGAATCAGAGCAATATAAGTAGCATTAACCTGCTTCAAGAGACTCCCAGAAGAAAAGAAAGAGTGAATAGCACAAAGAACATCATTCCCAACAATATTCCAAGACTTCTTGAAGAAACCCGAAGTACCTCCAAGTCCAAAACATATATCCAATATTTCATCCTAACATTTTCCTCTGAATCAACTAAGCCTTGGCTTTGGCTCAACAAGCTTAATAATTCCAGTTAAGCGTGACCCATTGACAGTGGGAAAACTTCGTAATCCACGCCGATGTTCAGAAGTGACCTTGACTTTGGCCAACAAGTCACAACTGCCCAAGACATGCGATGTATAACAAAGCTTTCATGGTTCAAACACATCCGCGATGGACAATGATCTTGACTTTGGCCAACAAATCAAAGTCAATCTTGGATCTTGAGAGAGAACCTGACGTGATCCAAGCCGACAACAAACCAAAGGACGCATTACAAGTACCAGAAGGGCCAATTACGAGGCAGAGGACCAAAAGACTCAGAGAAGCAATGGCGGGATTAGTTCAGAGTTTTATGGCCGACTGCAACAAACAAATAGAGATGCATGTGGGCTTCGATGGAAAGGGCCCAAAACCATTTCACTTGGCCCAAATTAGTTTAGAATAAAGCTTCCTAGGCATTTGAAGACTTAAAGACTGGATATTTGTGTAATTTCGTTTTTAGGGGCATTGTTGTCTTTATGCCTTTAGGGTTTCTTTTTGTAACACTATTTAAGCTTACTTTCTTCTTCATTTGAGGCAACCAACGAATTTGTAAACTCAAAAGCTTAAAGCTTTGGCTATGGCCGAATTATTGTAAGGGAGGGATTCCTCTTTTCAAGTTTGAATCGACTTATCTAAGTTTTGGCAAACTCAGTGGCGTCTCTATTGCTAGCAAAACACTACAAGGATTCATCTTAAAGGTTCTCAAGGGCAAGTTCTTTGTGGGTCTTCTTTGTGGCCTTGGAAGGGTTTTGTTTCTACAAAATCATATTCGCGGTTCTTGGGGTTCTGTCCGTTGCTTGGGGTTTGCTTGGATTTCGAATCCAAGTGGGTTTCTTGTCAGAACCACTCAATGGAAGGAAAACGCTTAATATTGAAGTGAGGTTTTTTCGCGTAAATTAGCAACCAATTTATTATCTTTGATTAGGTTTCATCATACACCCTTAAACGTGCATTCTAAAAGCATAATAAGGCACGATAAATTAATAATGACATGCCGGATGGATATATACAATACATAAAGAAACCTCATTTACATTGAGGGGAATTGGTGAGAAGAGAAATACAAAGAGAATAGGAGGTGAAAGGACGCAAGTCCAATTTAAATAAATTCCAAATTTACAACAATTTCCAAAATTACCCCACCCAACTAATATTCATCCGATATACATTATTCATATAAATACATCCAAGTATTCACACAAAACATGCTGTCAATCAATCTAATCCAATTAAATAATCTTTGATTAATGACCATCCAATGTTCATACAACGATTTGATTTGCGCGAGTCCAACTCCGGTTTACAAATTCGGCCATAGCCAAAGCTTAAAGCTTTTGTGTTTACAAATTTCATTTATTGTCCTTAAAATGAAAAAGAAAGAAAGCTTGTGTTACAAAGAGAGACCCTAAAGGCATAAAGACAACAATGCCCCTAAAGGCTAAATTATAAAAATACCAAAGTCTTCAAGTCTTCAAAGGCCTGTGAAGCTTCATTCAAAACTGATTTGGGCCAAGTGAAGTGGCTTTGGGCCCTCTCTATTGAAGCCCACATGCTTCTATATTTGTTTGTTGCAATCAGCCATAAAACTCTAAACTAATCCCGCCATTGCTTCTCTGAGTCTTTTGGTCCTCTGCCTCATAATTGGCCCTTCTGGTACTTGTAATGGGTCTTTTGCTTTGTTGTCAGCCTAGATCATGTCATCCCCTCCCTCTTGAAAAGGATTCGACCTCGAATCTGTACCCGCATCAAAAAGAGTTAAGTCAGAAACATTAAATGTAGCAGACACATTATACTTACCTTGTAAATCCAGCTTGTATGCATTGTCATTAATCTGTTCCAAGACTTGAAATGGATCATGCCCTCTCAGTTGTAGCTTAGATTTACGTTGTTCAAGAAATCTCTCCTTGCGCATGTGTACCCAAACCCAATCTCCAGGCTGAAATACCACGCGCTTTCTTCTATTATTAGCATGAGAAGCATATTGCTCATTCTTTCGTTGTATTTGCTTTCTTATTTTCTCATGTATATGCTTCACCAAATCGGCTTTCTTTTTTCCATCTAGCCCTGCATGCTCATAAACAGGCAAAGGTAACAAATCTAATGGAGTTAGTGGCTGAAAACCATAAACAATTTCAAATGGTGAGTAAGATGTAGAGGAATGAATACTACGATTATATGCAAATTCAACAAAAGGCAAACAATCCTCCCAGGTTTTTAAGTTCTTATTGATAATAGTACGCAATAACTGAGTCAAAGTCATATTAACAACCTCGGTCTGGCCATCAGTTTGGGGGTGGCAAGTAGTAGAATAAAAAGTTTAGTTCCCAACTTATCCCATACAACTTTCCAAAAGTGACTAAGGAATTTGACATCACGATCTGAAACTATACTCCGTGGAATCCCATGGAGTCATATGACTTCTCTAAAGAACAAGTCAGCAATGTTAGTGGCATCATCAGTTTTATGACATGCTATAAAGTGTGCCATCTTACTGAATCTATCAACCACTACAAAGATGGAATCTCTACCTTTCTTAGTCCTAGGTAAACCCAAGATAAAGTCCATCGATATATCTACCCATGGCTCACTAGGTATAGGCAATGGTGTATACAACCCATGAGGCATAACCTTAGATTTAGCATGTTTACAAGTTAAGCATTTATCACACAAACGCTCAATATTTCTCCGCATTTTAGGCCAATAAAAATGTTCACTCAATACTCCTAAGGTTTTGGCAATGCCAAAGTGCCCTATTAAACCTCCCTCATGTGCTTCCCTCACTAACAACTCACGCATACTACAAACACGAATGCATAATCTATTCTCCCTAAATAGAAACCCATCATGTTGGTAGAATTTACTAAAAGCATACTTTTCACATGCAACATAGATAATACTAAAGTCAATATCACTAGCATAAAGTTCTTTAATAAATTCAAACCCAAGCATTCTTGCACTCAATGAAGTAAGTAAAGCATACATTCACGATAGTGCATCGGCGGCAATGTTTTCCTTACCTTGCTTGTAGCGAATTACATATGGAAATGTCTGACCGGCGTAAACACACACGTATAACGCAAGCTCACGTATCGTTCAAGTAGTATAAAAATATCGATCCCACGAGGACTTAATTCCTACTGTTGTTATTAATTGTTGATACTATTTATTTACAAATATCTAATTGAGGGAGAAGGGAATTGATTGCTTGAATGATTTGATTTGTAGATTTGCTAAATAAATAAAAAGATAAAAAGACAAAAGAAAATACTAAGGAAAATAAAAGACTCAAAGATCTAGGGTTGTGAATCATTCTAATATCTTTAAAAAGATGAAGTGATTATTTTAAGTTTGTGTAATAAATCAGTTTACTAACCTGGAACATGAATTTATGTGAAAGCATTTGTCGATGGTCAGACACAAATACCCAGTTTAATCCAATTGAACCATATGTCTATGTCAACCAAATTATCTGGATTCATTAAGTTTAAGTTCTAATTATGGCTACCCCGCCCAACAGGTATATGTCTATCCTGTAAGGAAATCTATTAAAGGGTTATCTATCCTCAAAGAAGATCGTGGGCTATTAAGTCAAAGGTTAAAACTTAAAATCCCTATGTCTAGTTCATTTTAGATTTACCAAATCAATCTTATTGGTGATCAAACAACAAGAAGCATTTAAGACTTAATAAGTAAACCTTTAAATTACTCAAATTATAAAATAACCTATTATAAACCGGTGATATTAGATTTCATCACAACCTAGAAAACTAACTTAGTTATAATACTGGATTATAATATTATAATACATAGTTAAGACAAGTAAAAAGACATAAAAATTACTAAAAAGTAAATGCGGAAAAATAAATAAAATGCTAAGGTAAAAGGAATTAACTTCTACTATTTACTATTTAGATATCTCCCATAATATAATATATATCCTTGTGATATTTTAAACCAATCGTCCAGTATGGCGGTATCCTCATTCAGTCAAATTAAAATAAACCAGCCATAAAGGCGGAACAAAAATTAAGCCAACCGTCCAGTATGGCGGTATCCTCATTAAGTCAGGTTTAACCAGATTAAATTGAATAACCAACCGTCCAGAATGGCGATATCCTTTATTAAGTCAGGTTTTAAATAGTTTATATATTATATTTTAAGGGAGATTAATCTAAATAGCAAAAGTAAAAGTATTACCTTATTACCTCAGCATAGAGAAGTTACCCCCACATGGATGGATAGAATTACTACTACAAAGCGTAAATAAAACTGAATATAAGAAGAAAATAAGAAGAACTCTCTTTTATATAAGTTTTTCAGAGGACCTTCTAGCGTCGCGACGCCAAGGGCTTTGGCGTCGCGACGCCAGCCCCTTTTTGCTTGGCACAATCTCGTCCGGACACGTGGCAAGGCGGCTGAACAATTTCGGCTCGTTGAATTTTTGACACGTGGCTCGTTCAATTGATGACACGTGGCACGGCAGCTGAAAATTTCGGCTCGTTGATTTTTTGACACGTGGCATGCACATTAGCAAGTCTGCACAGCTGGGCGTCGCGACGTGCAAGTCCTCGGCGTCGCGACGCTGAAAATGACTATTTTGCCCTTTGTTTGTTTTTTTATCTATTTTAGCCCCAATTTGTCTCCAATGCTTTCCAAACTTTATTTATCTGCAAAATAACACAAAATACATTAAAACGTTCACAAAACTCAAGAAACTATACAAAATATTAAGTTAAATGAGTGGGAAATAGTGATACATGTATGCAACAAGCCTAACATTTTGCTAGTCCTCGAGCAAAATAAAATAACATAATAAAATTTTAACTAAGCCACTTTCGTAGGGATCACGATTGCATTTAGCATATGCAACAAGCCTTTAAACCCCTAGGTGTCCCTAGTGGACGAGTTATAGTCTCGTGAGGGTTTACAGCAATGATACCCACAAACATTTTATAAAAGTAAAAAGGTAGTGAAACTAATGCACACAAAAGCAAAAAGACAATTGAAAAAGAGAATAAAGATGTTAGTGACTAATTAGGTGAAACTTCTACTCCAAGTTTACTAGTTGTTTTGTTTCATTCTAAATTACTGAATAAGTAAATTCTCCGATTATTTTATCATTCTTCATATACACAGCTAACAAAGTATTAAACAACTCATTTTTGCCCACAACAGTCATAAGTGCAGTTGATAAGAGAGTAATATTTTTGTCCTAAAGTTTTATCAGATTTCACATCTTTTGTAGTAATTGAATAAATTTTCTGATTTTTCTGATTTTTTCTTTGATTTTTTTTTTATTTATATACAATATCTTCCATCTATGTAGCGAGCTTTAGGTCGGTGGCTCCCAAACCAATTGGCTTTAGGGCATCAGGTGTTAGGACACCCCTAAGGACTTAATTACTCAGACTTCAGATATATATATTTATTTTTTTCAGCATCTTTTTGATCCATGTAGCGAGTGTTGGGCCAGTGACTCCCAAACCAGTTGGTTTTAGGGCACTAGGTGTTAAAACACCCTTACAGACTTAATAACTCGGATCTCATATGTTTTTTTTTATTCCATCACTTTTTTTAGATGTTTCTCCAATTAAACTATAGCACTGAATATTACAAACTTTTCAATTTTATCTCATGTCCGTATGTTACCATGTATGTTGATAATACTTGCCAACTAAGTATATGAAGATCCATTTTAGTCAGTTTTATGGAGAATTTACAAATTAAATAATTCAAAAGGAAATAAACAAATATTAACTTGTTTCCAAAAAATGGGTTTGAAATACGTCTCAGGAGTGAGAATTCCTTACACAGCTATCTCTTACCAATTTCACTTTTTAGTCAACATAAAAACCATAAACATAAAGAAATAACTTCTATTGGTCATGGTGTGTGACTAATTGTCGAATGGAATTCCCGTTGTAGATTCCCCAGATGGAGGGTGGAGCGAGGCTCACTTAAGTACCCAAGCCTCTTAGGCTCTTATCGCTTGGTGACAGGAATAAACAACGAGTCCTCCAAACTAGTATATCACAATAAGCTATTGGTGAATGATTATCTAGGTGCCTTCACAACTTTTCCTAATAGAGAGGTAGTGAGTGAAGGAAAACACCAAACCATCACCTAGCTTTAAATATGCCTTTGTTTTTGAAATTTTTTTTTTAATTTTTTTAATTTTTTTGTATTTTTCGAAAAATTTTGGACTAAAAATAAAAATACAATAAAAACAAGATACTATTAACTATTCCTCACCCTAAACCTAAATGAGACATTGTCCCCAATGTCTTAAATAGTAGAAGACGAGTTTAGAAGATAGTACCTGGTTAGCTGAAATTCTACAGGAAAATTAAAGGTTAAGATCCAGATTTATTCGACGCCTTTATCTTTGAAAGGACAAGGTCAATTTGTGGTTCATAGGCTAAGAGTTGGTCTATTAGATCCAGAGCAGTTCTGGCAGTAAAGAGGAGTTCTTTCATAGGTTTTGACACGACCCATTTCTCCGGGCATCATCAAGAGACACACAAAGAAAATCATAAAATCCATCAACGTTAAGCAGCCCAATTGGTTTCTGATGTATGTTCAAGTTCGCCCAAGATAGAACTATAAAAATTTCCTCCAATGTGCCCAAGCCACCTAGTAAAGCAATAAAAGCATCAGCACGATTAATCATTTCTACCAGTCGTTCAGACATACCTGGCACGATCAGTTCCTCTCCGTTTGATGATCCAATAAGAGTTGCCTCTGCCAAGGGTTTTGGCGTCGCGACGCCAGCCCCTTTTTGCTTGGCACAATCTCGTCCGGACACGTGGCAAGGCGGTTGAAAAATTTCGGCTCGTTGAAATTTTGACACATGGCTCGTTGAATTGATGACACGTGGCACGGCGGCAAAAAATTTCGGCTCGTTGATTTTTTGACACGTGGCATGCACATTAGCAAGTCTGCACAGCTGGGCGTCACGACGCGCAAGTCCTCGGCGTCGCGACGCCGAAAATGACTATTTTGCCATTTGTTTGTTTTTTGTCTGTTTTAGCCCCAATTTGTCTCCAATGCTTTCCAAACTTTATTTATCTGCAAAATAACACAAAATACATCAAAACGTTCACAAAACTCAAGAAACTATACAAAATATTAAGTTAAATCAGTGGGAAATAGTGATACATTTATCACTCATCAATGTCTCAACAAACTATAACCATTTTTCGTGTCGTTTGTTCAGCTTACCTTAGCCCTTCAGATGCTTCAATGATTCATGATCTGTATGGATCATAAACTCTCGAGGCCACAAATAATGCTGCCAAGTCTCAAGGGCTTTCACTAGCGCATACAACTCCTTGTCATATGTGGGGTACCTCAAAACTGCTACATTCAGCTTCTCACTAAAGTAAGCTATTGGTCGCTTTTCTTACATAAGAATTGCTCTTATGCCTATCCCAGATGCGTCACACTCAATCTCAAATGTCTTCTCAAAGTTGGGTAGTGCCAAGACTGGTGCACTGCACAACTTCATTTTCAGATCCTGGAATGCACGCTCCTACTCTTCACCGCATTTGCAAGTTGCAACTTAACCTGATCTTCATGGACCTGTGCAGGTGTAAGTGGGTATAATGTAATGGGTTTTCCCTTATGTTGAAAAGAGTACTTGTTCTTGAACCCATCATGAATAACCTTCTTATCAAACTGCCACGGTCTACCCAAAAGAATATGTCCTGTATGCATCGGTATCACATCACATAGGACATCATCTGTGTATGGCCCAATGGTAAAGCTCAACAATACCTGCTTTGTCATACTTATTTCCCCATAATCATTTAACCACTGCAATTTGTAAGGCTTCGGGTTTCTCAAGTAACTCAACCCCAATCGTTCAATCAAAGTTGTACTAGCAACATTAGTACAACTGCCCCCATCGATGATCATACTACACCCCTTTCCATTCACACGGCACCTAGTATGGAATATGTTATCCCTCTGCTGCAGACTCTCATCCTTTACGACATGTGCACTCAAAGCACGCTTGACAACTAAGGATAAGTTATTCAACGGGTATGCAGCTCCCTCATGGTCACTAGCATCCTCCAACTCTGGCATCTCCTCCTCAACCTCACTATCGGTAGAGTACACCTCTCCACTCTTTTTATTAATCACTAAGGATTGGGACATTGTGAACCAGAGTGTCTCATGCCCAAACATTTGAAACACTGTACATCCTTAGTTCTAGTAGTTGAACCCTCAGGTTTTGGTCTAGTTTTGCTCGGTTCTGCAGCCTCTTTACCATTGGCACTAGGTTCGGCCCTAGGCTTATTAAAGCCTCCACTGAACTCGCCTTTAGGCTTGTCAAAGCCTCCATCTCGCTTCTCATTCGGAACCCATTTTCCCTTACATGCAGAAGTAGCCTGAGTACCAAATCTGGATGTTGACCTTTTTCTTGAGTTGCCTTTCTACCTTGATAGCCATGTGAAGCATATCCTCCAAATCAACATAGTGATGCAACTCCACCATGTTTGCAATCTCTCTATTCAAGCCCTTAGAAACCGTGCCATAGTAGCTTCTGCATCCTCAACTACATTTGCCCTGATCATGGCAACTTCCATCTCGGTGTAATAGTCCTCAACACTCTTGGTCCCCTGATACAAATGTTGTAGTTTCTGATACAATTCCCTATAGTAATGGCCGGGTATAAATCTCTTTCTCATGAGACCTCTAAGTTATGCCCATGTCTGAACCGGTCTCTCATAAGTTCTCCTCCGAGTAGAGACAAGCTGATCCCACCAAATCATAGCATAATCGGTTAACTCAATTGCTGCCAGATTGATCTTCTTCTCATCTGAGTAGTGATGACAATTGAAAATTCTATTTTCTTTTTCCCAATCTAAATAAGCTTCAGGATCATTCTTGCCGTGGAATGTTGGTATCTTGATCTTGATGCTACCTAGATCCCCATCTATATCTCCTCGTCTACCATATCCCCTCCTATCATAATCCCCTATTCTGGCATCAAATGCACCTCTATCATCAAACCGTCTATCCCTCTTATCATTCCTCCTATCAAACCTCCTATTAGGCCTCCTATCATGCCCAGGCTGAAATCTCTCCTCGACATCATCAAGACCATCAGAATCATCAAACTCATTTTCAGCTTCCTCTTCATCTGACGATACATACTGTGGAGTAACACGGTGAGGTGGCACATTATGAGGTGGTGGTACATTCTGAGGTGGTGGTATATGCTGGGGTGGTGGTGTTCTTGGACCGCTACCAGTTTGAATACTCTCTACACTCTTGGAAAATCTCTCCAAAGCAGTATTCATGTTCTACATCATATCTGTAAATTTCCTATCCAAAGCCTCAAGCTTTTCATCAGTGGTTAGTCCTGCCATCTCAACACTAAACAAACAGATTAGAAATAACAAGAAAGTAAAGCAAATATGTAAATCCTCACAATCTCACGTGTTTACACTCGAATGATATCACTCCACTCGTGTTTGTACTCTATTGGCTTTTACCCGATACTGTGCTCTCAATCACTGCCTTTTACCACTCTTGAGTTCTTCCTCAATTCAAATTTGAATCACACTCAATCCAAGAATACAAAACCAAGTGTAGTCCTCAAGCTAGCATGAAACACAACGGACCTAATAATATATATATAGGGCAGGCGGAAACAAAATGCGAACAGGAATAGCAATGACGAAGACTCAATCAATAATACTTAAGCTAGAGTAATTAGAATAAAGAAGTAAACAATTAGCACTATGGAAAAAAAATAAGCATGCAAATTCACGGTCGTATGCAATTTCGGGAGAAAATTTGGCACCTCTATAGAAATTTTGATGGAATACCAGAAGACGGGCACCTAAATGATAAAACGGAACAAACTAAATTCAACCAAAAACTTTCACATTTTTACTTTTTTTTTTTTTGCTCAAATGATCACTATCACTCAAGTCCTTTTTTTTTTATAACTTCAGAAGCTGATTAAGGTTCTGATTTCAGAGGCTGATTTAGGTTCTGATTTCAGAGGCTGATTTTCAAGGTCTGATTTCAGAGGCTTTTGGTCCGGGTCTGATTTCAGAGGCTACTAGTCAGTGTCTGATTTCGGAGGTTACTTTTTAGGGTCTAATTTCAGAGGCTACTGGTCAGGGTCTGATTTTAGAGGTTACTTTTCAGGGTCTGATTTCAGAGTCTGATTTTCAAAGGCTAATCTTCAGGGTCTGATTTCATAGACTAAGTTTCAGGTTCTGATTTCATAGTCAGATTTCAAAGGCTAAGTTTTTAGAGTCTGATTTCAGAGGTTGAGTTTCAGGGTCTGAATTCAGAGTCTGATTTCAGAGGTTAAGTTTTAGGGTCTGATCTCAGAGGCTAAGTTTCAGTGTCTGATTTCAGAGTCTGAATCTGATGGTTTATTTTCTTTTTCTTTTACACTTCACTAGGGTTTTAGAAATAAGTCACACAGCCGCCAAAGAACATGCTTATTTCTTCAACATATGCTAAAGAACATAATGTGTATGACGAACTTATATGAAGAACAAAACAAAAACCCAGAAATGGATAATGATAAAAGATGAACTGATATGCAAAACACAACAAAACCAGATCCAGAAATAAATAAAACGAAAACAGAAACAAGATCCAACAAGAACTGAAACGAAAATAACAAAGAACGAAAATAAAAACAGAATCAAACAAAAAAGAAAAGATAGGAAAAATTAGACATTGGAACCCTGAGCTCTAGATACCAAATGACAAGAAACCCACTTGGATTCGAAATCCAAGCAAACCCCAAGCAACGGACAGAACCCCAAGAATCGCGAATTTGATTTTGTAGGAACAAAACCCTTCCAAGGCCACAAAGGCTAACCTTTGTAGTCACTAACAACATGGTTGAATATGAGGTGTGTACATTTGTATTAGAAGAATTAATAGCCTTGGAGGCAGAAGATGTAGAAGTTCTTGGAAATTCATTGTTAATGATTTGTCAGATACAAGGAAGAAAGATTGAGGCTATACTTAATCCACCTCAAGACTTTGATACATAGCATCTAGGGTTGTACATTCCAGCACATTTCTAGGGAAGAAAATCAAATGGCAGACGCCTTGGCCACTCTAGCTTCAATATGGGAGAATCCGAAAAAACTAACCATGAGACCATTAATATTGAGTACAATTAGTTAACCTATCTATGAAATAGGAAGGGTCATGGAGGTTGAAAGAGGAGATGGGAAACCATAGTACTATGACATCCAAAATTACCTGGATTTGGGTGAATTTCCAGAAGGAGTTGGCAGAAATGATAGGTTAGCCATCAAGAAGTTAGCTTCTCAGTGCATCAGACTGAAGAGGGAATTGTATAAGCGACAATTGAATAGAGTACAACTGAAATTCCTGAAAGAGGAGGAAAATAAGAAAGTGATGGAAAAAGTCCACGTAGAGGTGTGTGGGACACACATGAGTGGGTTAAATTTGTCAAGAAAAATCATAAGACAAGGGTTTTATTGGCTCACTATGGAAACAGATTGTATGGAGTTGGTAAAATACTGCCATGACTATCAGGCCTATAGAAACCTAAACCACATACAGCCAATAGAGTTACATGGGTCGTTAGAACCTTGGCCATTCTCAACATGGGGTATCGACATGATTAGGGAGATCAAACTGCAAGCGTTGAATGGACACCGATTAATATTGGTATCTGTAGACAATTTCTCTAAATTGGTAGAGGCTGAGTCCTTTTGTAATGTCACAACCAAAGCATATGGCTAAGTTCATAGCACGAAACATCATTTGTCGATACGGGATGCTGCACCATGTGGTAACAGATAATATGGTACAATTTCAGTTAGAAACCAAGGCAATGTTATAATAGTATAGGATTGTACAATACACATCATCACCATATAGACCACAAGTGAACGGGGTAGTAGAGGCCTCTAACAAAACTTTAAAGATGATCCTAGCTGAGATGATAGAAACTTACAAGGATTGGGAAGACAAACTATCATTTGTATTATTGAGGTATAGAAAGTCAGTCAAAATGGTGACAAGAGCCAAACCCTATTCTTTCGTATATGGAATGGAAGCAGTATTGCCAGTAGAGAGGGAGGTGCAGTCAATGTGGTTATGATGGAGACAAACTTCTCTGAACAATAAGGGCCGAGAAAAAGGTTCATACAATTGGCTCTGCTGGATGAATAAAAGATGAGGGCATTGTATCATCTCTAATTGTACTAGAGCAGAGTAGCCCGGGCTTTCAACAAAAAGTTCAAGCCCATCAAGATTAAGGAAGGGGATCTGATGTTGAAATAGTCAAGACCACTGGAAATGGACCCAATGGGAATGTTCAGACCCAATTATGAAGGGCCCTATTTAGTTAAGAAGATTCTGAAAAATGAGGTGGTGCAATTGTCGAATTTAGAAGGGAACAAATACACCGAAACCATCAACCTAGACGCATTGAATAAATAATTTGCAAAAAAGAGAAATAAAAAGCTCGTTAGATCGAAAATCCGTAAAGGACGACAAAAAAAAAAATAAGAGCATCTCGCTAAACCAAAATCGGTTTAGGAAAAAGTTAGGGATAAGTGAGCAAAAAATAGTTAGTTGGAAAACCTGAAAAGGCCAATTAACAATAGGGGTTGACAAGAAACACACTTGGATTAGAAATCCAAGCAAACCCCAAGCAACGGACAAAACCCCAAGAACCACGAATTTGATTTTGTAGGAACAAAACCCATCCAATGTCACAAAGAAAACCCACAAAGAACTTGCCCTCGAGAACCTTTAAGATGATTCCTTGTAGTGTTTTGCTAGCAATGGAGACGCCACTAAGCTTGCTAAACTTAGATAAGTCGATTTTAACTTGAAAAGGAGAATCCCTCCCTTACAAGAATTCGGCCATAGCTAAAGCTTTAAGCTTTTGTGTTTACAAATTTCGTTGATTGTTCCAGAAAGAAAAAGAAAGAAAGTTTAAATAGTGTTACAAAGAGAAACCCTAAAGGCATAAAGACAACAATTCCCTTAAAGGCTAAATTACAAAAATACCAAAGTCTTCAAGTCTTCAAAGGCCTGTGAAGCTTCATTCAAAACTGATTTGGGCCAAGTGAAGTGGCTTTGGGCCCTCTCTATTGAAGCCCACATGCGTCTCTATTTGTTTGTTGCAATCGGCCATAACACACTGGACTAATCCCGCCATTGCTTCTCTGAGTATTTTGGTCATCTGCCTCGTAATTGGCCCTTCTGGTACTTGTAATGGGTCTTTTTCTTTATTGTCGGCCTGGATCTATTTCTTTATGGGATGCAAAAGACCCATTACAAGTACCAGAAGGGCCAATTACGAGGCAGAGGACCAAAAGACTCAGAGAAGCAATGGCGGGATTAGTTCAGAGTTTTATGGCCAGCTGCAACCAACAAATAGAGGCGCATGTGGGCTTCGATGGAAAGGGCCCAAAGCCATTTCACTTGGCCCAAATCAGTTTAGAATAAAGCTTTTTAGGCTTTTAAAGACTTAAAGACTTGATATTTGTGTAATTTCGTTTTTAGGGGCATTGTTGTCTTTATGCCTTTAGGGTTTCTCTTTGTAACACTATTTAAACTTTCTTTCTTTTTCATTTGGAGAACAATCAACGAAATTTGTAAAACTCAAAAGCTTAAAGCTTTGGCTATGGCCGAATTCTTGTAAGGGAGGGATTCCTCTTTTCAAGTTTGAATCGACTTATCTAAGTATGGCAAACTTAGTGGCGTCTCCATTGCTAGCAAAACACTACAATGATTCATCTTAAAGGTTCTCAAGGGCAAGTTCTTTGTGGGTCTTCTTAGTGGCATTGGAAGGGTTTTGTTCCTACAAAATCAAATTCGCGGTTCTTGGGGTTCTTTCCGTTGCTTGGGGTTTGCTTGGATTTCGAATCCAAGTGGGTTTCTTGTCATTTGGTATCTAGAGCTCAGGGTTCCAAGGTCTGATTTTTCCTATCTTTTCTTTTTGTTTGATTCTATTTTTATTTTCGTTCTTGTTATTTTCGTTTCAGTTCTTGTTGGATCTTGTTTTTGTTTTTGTTTTGTTTATTTCTGGATCTGATTTTATTGTGTTTTGCATATCAGTTCATCTTTTTTCATTTTCCAGTTCTGGGTTTTTGTTCTAATCTTTATATCAGTTCGTCATATACTTTCTGTTCTTTAGCATATATGTTGAAGAAATAAGCATGTTCTTTGGCGGATGTGTGATTTGTTTCTAAAACCCTAGTGAAGTTTGAAATCTGACTCTGAATTCAGACCCTTAAATCAGACTCTAAAAACTTAGCCTTTGAAATCTGACTATGAATTCAGACCCTCAAACTCAACCTCTGAAATCAGACTCTAAAAACTTAGCCTTTGAAATCTGACTCTGAAATCAGACCCTTAAACTTAGTCTCTGAAATCAGACCCTGAAGATTAGCCTATGAAAATTAGACTCTGAAATCAGACCCTGAAAAGTAACCTCTGAAATCAGACCCTGATCAGTAGCCTCTGAGATCAGAACCTGAAAAGTAACCTCTGAAATCAGACACTGACCAGTAGCCTCTGAAATCAGACCATGACCAAAAGCCTCTGAAATCAGACCCTGAAAATCAGCCTCTGAAATCATAACCTAAATCAGCCTCTGAAATCAGAACCTTAATCAGCTACTGAAATCAGAACCTTAAACAGCTTCTGAAGTTATCAAAAAAAAAAAGGGACTTGAGTGATAGTGATCACTTGAGCAAAAAAAAAAGTGAAAAATTTTTGGTTGAATTTAGTTTGTTCCATATTATCATTTGGGTGTCCGTGAAGGGTATTCCATCAAAATTTCTATAGAGGTGCCAAATTTTCTCCCGAAATTGCATACGACCGTGAATTTGCATGCTTATTTTTTTCCATTGTGCTAATTGTTTACTTCTTTTTTTTTTCTAATTACTCTAGCTTAAGTATTATTGATTGAGTCTTCGTCATTGCTATTCCTGTCCACATTTTGTTTCCGCCTGCCCTATATATATATTATTGGGTCCGTTGTGTTTCGTGCTAGCTTGAGGACTACATTTGGTTTTGTATTATTGGATTGAGTGTGATTCACATTTGAATTGAGGAAGAACTCAAGAGTGGTAAAAGGCAGTGATTGTGAGCACAGTATCGGGTAAAAGCCAAAAGAGTGCAAACACGAGTGGAATGATATCATTCGAGTGTAAAAACGTGAGATTGTGAGGATTTACATATTTGCTTTACTTTCTTGTTATTTCTAATCTGTTTGTTTAGTGTTGAGATGGCAGGTCTAACCACTGATGAAAAGCTTGAGGCTTTGGATAGGAAATTTACAGATATGATGGAGAACATGAATACTGCTTTGGAGAGATTGACCAAGAGTGTAGAGAGTATTGAAACTGGTAGCGGTCCCAGAGCACCACCACCCCAGCATATACCACCGCCTCAGAATGTACCACCCTCATAATGTGCCACCCCGACCTCGACGTGTAACACCACAGTATGTACCACCAGATGAAGAGGAAGCTGAAAATGAGTTTGATGATTCTGATGGTCTTGATGATGTGGATGAGAGATTTCAGCCTGGGCATGATAGGAGGCCTAATAGGAGGTTTGATAGGAGGAATGATATGAGGGATAGACGGTTTGATGATAGAGGTGCTTTGATGCCAAAGAGAGGATTATGATAGGAGGGAAATATGGTAACGAGGAGATGTAATGGTGATCTAGGTAGCATCAAGACCAAGATACCACATTCCACGGCAATAATGATCTTGAAGCTTATTTAGAATGGGAAAAGAAAATAGAATTGATTTTCAGCTGTCATCACAACCTACTCAGACGAGAAGAAGATCAATCTGGCAGCAATTGAGTTTACCGATTATGTTATGATTTTGGTGGGATCTGCTGTCTCTACTCGGAGGAGAATTATGGAGACCGGTTCAGACATGGGCAGAACTGAGGTCTCATGAGAAAGAGATTTATACCCAGCCATTACTATAGGGAATTGACAAGAAACCCACTTGGATTCGAAATCCAAGCAAACCCCAAGCAACGGACAGAACCCCAAGAACCGCGAATATGATTTTGTAGAAACAAAACCCTTCCAAGGCCACAAAGAAGACCCACAAAGAACTTGCCCTTGAGAACCTTTAAGATGAATCCTTGTAGTGTTTTGCTAGCAATGGAGACGCCACTAAGTTTGCCAAAACTTAGATAAGTCGATTCAAACTTGAAAAGGGGAATCCCTCCCTTACAATAATTCGGCCATAGCCAAAGCTTTAAGCTTTTGAGTTTACAAATTCGTTGGTTGCCTCAAATGAAGAAGAAAGTAAGCTTAAATAGTGTTACAAAAGAAACCCTAAAGGCAAAAAGACAATAATGCCCCTAAAAACGAAATTACACAAATATCAAGTCTTTAAGTCTTTAAAAGCCTAAAAAGCTTTATTCTAAACTGATTTGGGCCAAGTGAAATGGCTTTGGGCCCTTTCCATCGAAGCCCACATGCGCCTCTATTTGTTGGTTGCAGCTGGCCATAAAACTCTGAACTAATCCCGCCATTGCTTCTCTGAGTCTTTTGGTCCTCTGCCTCGTAATTGGCCCTTCTGGTACTTGTAATGCGTCATTTGGTTTGTTGTCTGGCCTGGATCATGTCATCCCCTCCCTCTTGAAAAGGATTCGACCTCGAATCTGTACCTGCATCAAAAGGAGTTAAGTCAGAAACATTAAATGTAGCAGACACATTATACTTACCTTGTAAATCCAGCTTGTATGCATTGTCATTAATCCGTTCCAAAACTTGAAATGGACCATCCCCTCTCGGTTGTAGCTTAGATTTACGTTGTTCAGGAAATCTCTCCTTGCGCATGTGTACCCAAACCCAATCTCCAGGCTGAAATACCACACGCTTTCTTCCCTTATTAGCATGAGAAGCATATTGCTCATTCTTTCGTTGTATTTGCTCTCTTGCTTTCTCATGTATGTGCTTCACCAAATCGGCCTTCCTTTTTCCATCTAGCCCCGCGTGCTCATCAACAGGCAAAGGTAACAAATCCAATGGAGTTAGTGGCTGAAAACCATAAACAATTTCAAAAGGTGAAAATGAAGTAGAAGAATGAATGCTACGATTATATGCAAACTCAATAAATGGCAAACAATCTTCCCAACTCTTCAAATTCTTGCCAACTATAGTGCGCAATAATTGAGATAAAGTCCTATTAACTACCTCTGTTTGTCCGTCAGTCTGTGGATGACATGTGGTAGAATACAATAGTTTGGTGCCTAGTTTAGCCCACAACACCTTCCAAAAATGGCTAAGGAACTTAACATCTCTATCAGATACAATACTCCTAGGTATACCATGGAGTCGCACTATGTCTCTGAAAAATAAATCTGCAATGTTTGTAGCATCATCATCGGTTTTATGACATGCAATGAAATGAGCCATTTTACTAAACCTATCAACTACAACAAAGATTGAATCTCTACCCCTCTTTGTCCTAGGCAAACCTAACACAAAATCCATCGATATATCAACCCAGGGTTCACTAGGTACAGGCAAAGGAGTATACAAACCATGTGGCATTAATTTAGATTTAGCATGCTTACATGTTAGACACTTATCACAAATACGCTCAACATCACGTTTCATTTTAGGCCAATAAAAGTGCTCATGTAAAATAGCTAAAGTCTTAGTAATCCCAAAATGCCCCATCAAACCTCCCCCATGCGCTTCTTTCACAAGCAACTCACGCATACTACAAGCAGGAACACACAACCTGTTCGCTTTAAATAAGAATCCGTCATGAATGTAAAACTTTCCAAAAGATGACTTTGCACAAGTAGCATAAATCTCACCAAAATCAGAATCACACTCATATAATTCCTTAATCAAATCAAATCCCAACATCCGTGCATGCATTGAAGTAAGTAAAACATACCTGCGAGATAATGCATCAGCCACTATGTTTTCTTTACCTTGCTTGTAGCGTATAACATATGGAAATGACTCAACGAATTCCATCCATTTTGCGTGTCGCTTATTCAGCTTACCTTGACCCTTCAAGTGTTTTAATGATTCATGGTCGGTGTGGATCACGAACTCTTTAGGCCACAAGTAGTGCTGCCATGTCTCAAGTGCTCTCACAAGCGCATATAACTCTTTGTCATACGTGGGGTACCTCAAAGCTGCTCCATTCAGCTTCTCACTAAAATAGGCTATTGGCCGCTTTTCTTGCATGAGAACTGCTCCAATACCTAACCCTGATGCGTCGCACTCAATCTCAAATGTCTTCTCGAAGTTGGGTAGTGCTAAAATGGGTGCACTGCATAACTTCGCTTTAAGGTCCTGGAATGCTCGCTCTTGCGCCTCGCCCCATTGAAAACCAACTGTCTTCTTTACTACCTCAGTCAATGGCGCGGCAATGCTACTGAAGTCCTTGACAAATCTCCTATAGAAGCTCGCTAACCCATGAAAGCTTCGGACTTCTGTCACTGTAGTTGGTGTAGGCCATTCCTGAATTGCCTTTACCTTTCCACATCTACCTCGACCTCGATGCCATCTGCACTCACAACAAAGCCAAGAAAAACAATTCTATCCATGCAAAATGTGCATTTGTCAGAGTTAGCATACAATTGTTCTTTTCGTAAAACATCAAGTACATGCTCCAAATGCATTACATGCTCATCTACTGTTTTACTATAAACTAAGATGTCATCAAAGTAAACCACAACAAACTTACCTAAAAATGCACGCATAACATGATTCATCAATCTCATAAATGTGCTAGGTGCGTTTGAGAGACCAAATGGCATAACTAACCATTCATACAAGCCATACTTAGTCTTAAATGCAGTTTTCCACTCATCTCCCTCTCTCATGCGAATTTGATGGTATCCACTCTTTAAATCAATCTTACTAAAAATTTTGGAACCATGCAATTCATCCAACATGTCATCTAGCCTAGGAATGGGGTGACGATACTTTACCGTAATATTGTTGATAGCTCGGCAGTCAACGCACATACGCCACGTCCCATCTTTCTTAGGAACTAGAAGCACTGGTACTGCACAAGGACTCATGCTTTCCCTTACATACCCCTTGTCCATCAACTCCCGTACTTGCCTTTGTAGCTCCTTTGTCTCCTCGGGATTGCTCCTATAAGCCGGTCTGTTAGGAATGACTGCTCCAGGTATGAAGTCAATCTGGTGTTCAATACCTCTAATGGGTGGAAGCCCACTAGGTATGTCCTCTGTCAGTACGTCACTGTAATCCTGCAAAAGAGATGAAATAGACACAGGAAGCAAATGGTCAGAGTTAGTAAAATAAATATGAGGCTCCTTATAGACTAACAATAACATGAGCTTGCTAGCCTTGAACGCTTTCCTTGCTTCACCCTCACCCATGTAGAAACTCTTTTTAACTCTCTCTTTTGTTTCCCTCTTACGTTCACTCACACTCCCCTTGGAACTCCCACGGCCTTGGCCTTATTTTTCTCACCAGATACACCACTCTCACTAGTCTCACCCAAGGTGGTGTTTCCCTTCGCTCTCTCTTTGTCACGCTCAAGTTGCAACTTAACCTGATCTTCATGGACTTGTGCAGGTGTAAGTGGGTATAATGTAATGGGTTTCCCTTATGCTGGAAAGAGTACTTGTTCTTGAACCCATCATGAATAACCTTCTTATCAAACTGGCACGGCCTGCCCAAGAGAATATGCCCAGCATGCATCGGTATCACATCACATAGGACATCATCTGTGTATGGCCCAATGGTAAAGCTCAACAGTACCTGCTTTGTCACACTTATCTCCCCACAATCATTTAACCACTGCAACTTGTAAGGCTTCGGGTGTCTCAAGCAACTCAACCCCAATCGCTCAATCAAAGCTGTGCTAGCAACATTAGTACAACTGCCCCCATCTATGATCATACTACACCCTTGCCATTCACACGGCACCTAGTATGGAATATGTTCTCCCTCTGCTGCACACTCTCATCCTCTACAACAAGTGCACTCAAAGCACGCTTGACAACTAAGGATAAGTTATCCAGCGGGTATGCAGCTCCCTCATGGTCACTAGCATCCTCCAACTCTGGCATCTCCTCCTCAACCTCACTATCGGTAGAGTACACCTCTCCACTCTTTTTATCAATCACTAAGGTACGCCTATTGGGACATTGTGAAGCATAGTGTCCCATGCCCAAACTTGAAACACTTGACATCTTTAGTTCTAGCAGCTGCACCCTCAGGTTTTGGTCTAGTTTTGCTCGGTTCCGCAGCCTCTTTACCCTTGGCACTAGGTTCGGCCCTAGGCTTATTAAAGCCTCCACTGAATTCGCCTCTAGGCTTGTCAAAGCCTCCATCTCGCTTCTCATTCGGAACCCATTTCCCTTTCCATGCAGAAGTAGCCTGAGTACCAAATCTGGATGTTGACTTTTTCTTGAGTTGCCTTTCTATCTTGATAGCCATGTGAAGCATATCCTCCAAATCAACATAATGATGCAACTCCACCATGTTTGCAATCTCTCTATTCAAGCCCCCTAGAAACCGTGCCATAGTAGCTTCTGCATCCTCAACTACATTTGCCCTGATCATGGCAACTTCCATCTCTGTGTAATAGTCCTCAACACTTTTGGTCCCCTGATACAGATGTTGTAGTTTCTGATACAACTCCCTATAGTAATGGCTGGGTATAAATCTCTTTCTCATGAGACCCCTAAGTTCTGCCCATGTCTGAACCGGTCTCTCATAGTTTCTCCTCCGAGTAGAGACAAGCTGATCCCACCAAATCATAGCATAATCGGTAAACTCAATTGCTGCCAGACTGATCTTCTTCTCGTCTGAGTAGTGATGACAGTTGAAAATCAATTCTATTTTCTTTTCCCATTCCAAATAAGCTTCAGGATCATTCTTGCCTTGGAAAGTTGGTATCTTGATCTTGATGCTACCTAGATCACCATCTACATCTCCTCGCCTACCATATCCTCTCCGATCATAATCCCCTCTTCTGGCATCAAATGCACCTCTATCACCAAACCGTCTATCCCTCCTATCAAACCTCCTATTAGGCCTCCTATCATGCCCAGGCTGAAATCTCTCCTCCACATCATCAAAACCATCAGAATCATCAAACTCATTCTCAGCTTCCTCTTCATCTGGTGGTACATACTGTGGTGGTACACGGCGAGGTGGTACATTGTGAGGTGGGTGGTACTCTGGGACCGCTACCAGTTTGAATACTCTCGACACTCTTGGACAATCTCTCCAAAGCAGTATTCATGTTCTCCATCATATCTGTAACTTTCCTATCCAAAGCCTCAAGCTTTTCATCAGTAGTTAGACCTGCCATCTCAACACTAAACAAACAGATTAGAAATAACAAGAAAGTAAAACAAATATCTAAATCCTCACAATCTCACGTGTTTACACTCGAATGATATCACTCCACTCGTGTTTGCACTCTATTGGCTTTTACCCGATACTGTGCTCACAATCACTGCCTTTTACCACTCTTGAGTTCGTCCTCAATTCAAATGTGAATCACACTCAATCCAAGAATACAAACCAAATGTAGTCCTCAAGCCAGCATGAAACACAAAGGTCTAATAATATATATGGGACAGGTGGAAACAAAATACGAACAGGAATAGCAACGAAGAAGACTCAATCAATAATACTTAAACGAGTTTGGAATAAAGAAGTGAACAATTAGCACAATGGAAAAAAAATAAGCATGCAAATTCACGGTCGTATGCAATTTCGGTAGAAAATTTGGCACCGCTATAGAAATTTTGATGGAATACCCTCCACGGGCACCTAAATGATAATATGGAACAAACTAGATTCAAAAAAAAATTTAGGTTCTGATTTCAGAGGTGTTTTTTCAAAGCCTGATTTCAGAGTCTGATTTTGGTCTGAATCCAGGGTCTGAATTCAGAGGCTGTTGGTCAGTTGTCTGATTTCAGAGTCGATAAAGGGTCTGATTTCAGGGTCTGAATTCAGAGGCTAATTTTCCAGAGGTTTACTGGTTAGGGTCTGATTTCAGAGGCTATTGGTCTAGGGTCTGATTTCAGAGGTTACTGGTCTGTCTGATTTCAGAGGTTACTGGTCTGGGTCTGATTTCAGAGGCTACTGGTCTGGGTCTGATTTCAGAGGCTAGCTAAGTTTCAGGGTCTGATCTCAGATCTGATTCAATGGTTAAGTTTCAAGGTCTGAACTCAGAGTCTGATTTCAGAGGCAGATTTCAAAGGTTACGTTTTAGGTCTAATTTCAGAAGCTAGATTTCAGGGTCTGATTTCAGACTTCACTTAGTTTTTCAGGGTCTGATTTCACACTTCACTAGGGTTTAGAAACAAAACACACAGCCGCCAAGAACATGCTTATTTCTTAAACATATGCTAAAGAACAGAATGACTATGACGAACTGATAGGAAGAACAGAACAGAAGCCCAAAACTGGAAAAGTGATGAAGATGAACTGATATGCAGAACACACCAAAAACAGATCCAGAAATAAACAAAACAAAAACAGAATCAAGATCCAACAAGGACTGAAACGAAAATAACAAAGAACAAACACACCAAAAACAGATCCAGAAATAAACAAAACAAAAAAAACAGAAACAAGATCCAACAAGAACTGAAACGAAAATAACAAAGAAAAAGAGAAAAACAGAATCAAACAAAAGGAAAGATAGAAAAATCAGACCTTGGAACCCTGAGCTCTAGATACCAAATGACAAGAAACCCACTTGGATTCGAAATCCAAGCAAACCCCAAGCAACGGACAGAACCCCAAGAACCGCGAATATGATTTTGTAGAAACAAAACCCTTCCAAGGCCACAAAGAAGACCCACAAAGAACTTGCCCTTGAGAACCTTTAAGATGAATCCTTGTAGTGTTTTGCTAGCAATGGAGACGCCACTAAGTTTGCCAAAACTTAGATAAGTCGATTCAAACTTGAAAAGGGGAATCCCTCCCTTACAATAATTCGGCCATAGCCAAAGCTTTAAGCTTTTGAGTTTACAAATTCGTTGGTTGCCTCAAATGAAGAAGAAAGTAAGTTTAAATAGTGTTACAAAAGAAACCCTAAAGGCAAAAAGACAATAATGCCCCTAAAAACGAAATTACACAAATATCAAGTCTTTAAGTCTTTAAAAGCCTAAAAAGCTTTATTCTAAACTGATTTGGGCCAAGTGAAATGGCTTTGGGCCCTTTCCATCGAAGCCCACATGCGCCTCTATTTGTTGGTTGCAGTCGGCCATAAAACTCTGAACTAATCCCGCCATTGCTTCTCTGAGTCTTTTGGTCCTCTGCCTCGTAATTGGCCCTTCTGGTACTTGTAATGCGTCATTTGGTTTGTTGTCTGCCTGGATCATGTCATACGAGGCGATGACCAAAAGACTCAGAGAAGCAAGTGCGGGATTATTCAAGTGTTATGGCCGATTGCAACAAACAATAGAGACGCATGTGGGTTCAATAGAGAGGGCCCAAAGCATTCACTTGGCCAAATCAGTTCTGAATGAAGCTTCACAGGCCTTTGAAGACTTAAGACTTTGGTATTTTTGTAATTTAGCCTTAGGGGCATTGTTGTCTTTATGCCTATAGGGTTTTCTCTTTTTTTTTTTTTTTTTTATGGATAAGGTAAGTATTATAACCAAAAGAAAACTATACAAGAGCAAAGGGGCATCCCCCAGAAACTAGAGAGGACAGACCCTCCAGAAGAAAGCCAAACGGCTACAAAAGATCAACAAAAGATGTCATCGGGCAGGTGCCACGAAAGGTGAAGCCATTTATTGTCATAAGATGGATTCACCTTACTAAAGAACTAACACGATTCGAACATCAAAAACAATATCATATAGAAGAACAGAACAGGCCTAGAGGCATATCATGAGTGCGAGCATTCCTCTCCCTCCATATATGGTATACTGACGCTGCAAAGGACAGACGAACCAGAAGATGACATAAAGAGGCACCGGAGAACTGACAAAATCAACTCAACAGTTTGGCACCAATCTCGGCAACTCCAATCTAAACCACACATGGTTAGCACAGACGACCAAACCCTCGATGAAAAGAGGCACTGAAAGAAAAGATGGTCGATGTCCTCACTCGAACAACCACAAAGAATACACCGCGAGCATGCGGATATACCAATTTCATCAGACTGTCCTGAGTACAAATGCCTCCTTGAATAGACATCCAAAGAAGAAAAGAATGGCGGGGATAGATTTCCGGAACCAGACAACTCGGGACCAAGGCATCTCGGGTCTCCTTGACCTCAAAGCATTCCAGGCACTATCCACAGAAAATCTCCTTGTCTATCATCCTCCCAAACCAGCACATCCTCCCTCAAACTAGAAGGAGACGGAAGATGATTCTGAGCCAAATCAATAAGAGCAACAGATCTAGAAGGGGGCCAATGCCAAGCAGAATCAGAGATAATGGAAGCAACTGTGGCCATTCTATCCAAGCCAGAATCATAAATCACTCTCTCGCCCAACGAGTCCACAATTGGGCCTACAGGATGCCAATTATCAAACCAAAATAAAGTCTTCTCACCATTCCCAATACTCACTCTCATCCGCCGACGGGACCAAGAACGAACTCCAAAATCTTACGCCAACTCCAAGAGCAATCAGAAGGTGGGATCTCCCAAAAGCTTCTCCCCCTCACCAAATAAGAGTAAACCCAAGTAGACCAAGAAGAAACCTGGCCAGAACAGAGAAACCAAATGTGCTTGACAATAGCCGCTCTATTCCAAGCTTCCAGACTCTTAAGACCCAGCCCCCCCTCCTTGAGAGGTAAAAAATTTTGCTCCAAGCTACCCTTGCCCCAGTAGGGGTAAGCGCACTACCCTTCCAAAGGAAGAACGCAGGATAGTCTCCACCTTCTAATAATAACTGACTTAGGAAGCATAAATATCAAAGGAACCCCCAAATACCTCACAGGAAGAAACCCCACCTGGAACCTTAACACATCACGCAGTTGGTCTTGTAGAGTAGGAGAGATGCCAGAAGAAGAGATGACTCTTAGCTGGATTCGGAATTAAACCTGATAAACCTGAACTGCCCAATACAATCCTTGATCAATGAAATAGAGGATGCATCTGCTTTACAAAAAATCATAAGGTCATCCGCAAAACAGAGATGAGTAAGACGGTCCTTAGAACACCGCCAGTGGAACTGAAAACCAGGATCAGTAGCCATAATACGAAGAAGGCCTGATAAAACTTCCATAGCCAAAACAAAAGATAAGGAGACATAGGATCACCTTGTCGCAACCCACGCCCTCCAGAGAAAAAACCATGCAGCAGCTCCCCATTAATAGAAACAGAGAATCTCGTAGTAGTCATACACTCCTGAATCCAACCCACCATCCTCTCAGGAATACCAACAGTCCGCAGAACCTCAACCAAAAAATCCCAACGAACAGAGTCATAAGCTTTCATCAAGTCAATCTTAAGAGCACATCTCGGGGAACTACCATTCCGGTGATAATTCCGAACCAATTCCTGACACAAGAGAATATTGTCACTAATACGCCTACCCTCGACAAAAGCAGATTGATTCTGACTGATCACTGAAGGGAGGATGACCTTGATTCTATTCGCAATCAGCTTCGCAATGCACTTGTAAATAGTGTTACAGCAAGAAATAGGCCTATAATCCTTAACCTGAGAGGGGTTAGGAATCTTAGGAATCAGAGCAATGGATGTAGTATTTACCTGCCTCAAAAGACGACCAGAAGAAAAGAATGAGTGAATGGCACATAAGACATCATTCCCCACAATATTCCAACACTGCTTAAAGAAACCCGAATTAAACCCATCTGGACCTGGAGCTTTATTGTCTTTCAGCCCGAACATGACAGCCTTAATCTCCTCATCCAAAAACCTCTCGAGAAAGAGCCTCACTCTGCTCAACAGTCACATGTCTAGTAATAGCAGATTGAATGGCCTCCCTATCAAAATCCTGCTGACCATGCTGAGGCCCTAAAGGGTCTCAAAAAAAGAAACAATCTCATCTCTAACCAAAACAGCTTCTCCACACGGGTCCCATCCTCCTTAGTAATAGAAGTAACCTTACTACGACCATGAAGACTCTTCATAGCAGTGAAAAAGAACTTAGAATTCTGATCCCCGAGGTTAAGCCACTGAACACGAGATTTCTGCCTATTAAAGCCTTCTTCAGCCCGAATCAAATCACCATAACTCACTGAAAGACGAGCTTCCTCAGCTAACAGAGCAGGGTCAATAGGGGAGTCCTGTAAAGCACACTGTACTTTGTCCAGCTCCTTCCTAATCTCCAAAACTCGACACGAAATCTTAGAGAAATGCTCAACATTAAAATGCTTCAATGATTCTTGATCTGTATGGATCACAAACTCTTGAGGCCACAAATAATGCTACCAAGTCTCAAGGGCTCTCACTAGCTGACAAGAACTCACTTGGGTTTGGAAACCAAGCAAACCCCCAAGCATCTTTCTCAAAACCCCAAGAACTTTGAATACTGATTTTGTAGGAAAAAAACCCAACCAAGATCAGCCCCTAACCACCATGAAACTCACGTCCATGATAACCACAAGCATGAAATCAGATTGTATTTTGCTAGCAATGGAGACGCCACTAAGTTGCCAAGCTTAGATAAGTCAATTTGAACTTGAAAAGGGGAATCCCTCCCTCAACATGGGTTCGACCATAGCCATGGAAAGCTCAAGCTTTTCTCTCTTTCAAAATGTTGTATATTTCGTTCTTTTGATAAAATTTACAAAGGAGAGTTATATAGTTAGGGTTACAAGAGAGTAAAATGTCTAAAATGACCCTAGAGCTAAAATTACCAAAAGCCCTAAGTCAAGCACCTCAACCACGACCATTAAGGTCCTTTTGCACCTAAATAAACTTAAAACAAAGATTAGAAGCTAATCTCACTTAAGCTAATTGAGGTGCTTACATGTTATAGTAAATTGACGTGCTTCCGGCTAAGTAGAGATCTAAGCATAATTAAGCCTAATGGCATAGTCAACCATGATAATTACATCATAAATAAAGTCAACATGTCGAGCACAAATGAAAAAAATGCCCCCATTTGGCCGAATTCAACATAGTCCCAAAATAGGTCAAATCGGGTCAAAATGGTGCTGGTGCTGAAGCTGCTCTGCTATGCTTCATTCTGAGCTGATCTGGGTCAAATGAAATAGCTTGGGGACCACTCTGGTTATGCCCATATGTGTCTCTAGTGAGGTTGGACTCATGTCATTCCCTCGTTGAAAAGGATTCGACCTCGAATCTTAACCTGTATTAAAAATAAAATAAGTCAGAAACATTAAACATTGTAGGAACGCCAAACTCCCCAGGAAGATCAAGCTTGTAAGTATTGTCATTGATCCGTTCCAAGACTTGAAATGGACCATCTCATCTTGGTTGCAACTTGGATCTTTTCCTCTTGCATATAAAGCCACACCCAATTGCCGGGGTCAAACACAATGCGTTGGAAGCCTATTATTCTCACCAACTCTACCTTTCCCTTATCATTCATACTCCCAAGCTTAATAACAATCATTAAATGAAAACTCTGGCCCCGCTATTGCGTCTGTGATCTTCTTAGCTGTTTGGCGTGTGATTGGGCCTGTTGGCAATTGCAAAGGCTCTAATGTTCATTGGGTGATTGCATCATGTTAAATGTTGTCCCTTGGATCATGTCATTCTCCCTCTCTTGAAATGGATTCGTCCTCGAATCCGAACCCGGATCATAGATAGTTATGACAAAATCAATTGGACGACGATATTGAAATATAAAAGAATCATACTTGAGCACTTGTACCTGCGATGAAAAAGCATAAACAATAGAGAAAATGTTATGTAAAAACTTCACTACCACATCTACTTTCTTTTCACTAGCTCTCACAGCTTCATCATCACTCATGGCCACTATCTCAACCATACTTGCAAAAACCTCCTCACACACATGCTCAGCTTCACTATGTTTTTCAACCTCAAAGCACACTACCTCACAAGTGTTTACTCCCTCAATGCTCACGGTCTCACAAGCATTTTCACTCACCATCTCACTTATAACACAATTCACAACATTCAAGGCCTCACAAGTGTTTTCATTCGCTATGCACTCAACATCACAAGTGTTTCTCACTCCATTACACACAACTTCAATAGCTTTTGGTTGTTGAATACTCTCTTCATTCACTGCATATTTAGTTACCTTCCAAGTCTTTTTTCATTTCTCATAAGATCTTCTATAATCACTCATAATAGCTTGGATATCATTTTTGAAAGTATCCACAACCTCGATCTTATCATCAATGGTTAAACTTGGACCTGCCATCTCAACACTAAACAAACAGATTAGAAATATTAAAAAGCAAAACAAATATGTAAATCCTCACAATCTTACGTGTTTACACTCGAATGATATCACTCCACTCGTGTTTGCACTCTATTGATTTGCTTTTACCTGATATTGCGCTCACACTCACTGCCTTTTACCACTCTTGAGTTCTTCCTCAATTCAAATGCAAATCAAACTCAGTCCAAGAATACACAACCAAGTGTAGTCCTCAAGCTAACATGAAATACAAAGAACCAATAATGTATATAGGGTAGATGGAATAACGCGAATGAGAATAGCAATCACGAAGACTCAATCAAAGAGACTTAAGCTAGAATGCACGGAGTAAGAAAAAAAAAAGAGTTAGCTAAATGCACAAACAAACAAGCAAGCACTCAATGTGACACTTAGCCAATCTTGTGATCACTCACTATTGTTTTTGCCTCACACTTTTCTTTTCTTTTCTTTTTTTTTTCTTGCTTTTTTTTTCAAAACAAGTAGGTGACTCAGCTGCTTAGGTAAGTAGCTTACAAGTAGGTCAAGTAAGCATGTCAATTCAGCAATGGTAAGTTACAAACCAATTAAACACTTTTTCCAACTAACTTGGTGATGCAGCTGCTTGCCTCTTCAAGCACCTCTCAAATGCAATGATGGCTACTCAAGTTTTCATGTCAAGCTCATGAGTGCTTCCATTTTCAATGTCATGCTAATGATTTCAACACAAATCCAATGTCAAGCTAATGATAGCTCACGCAAATCAGCAAGCACACTTGTTAATTCATCCTTCAACATAAGCACATCAAGCATCTTACTCACGGCAATATGTGTAACAAAGCAACCAGACTTGTCTCACAAAGTTAACACACAAGCATAAGTAAACTTCAAGAGTAAGTCACGGCCTCATCAATCCATAAGCATTTTATTCTGTTTCAACACTCATTCACTCAAATGCCTCACCACAACACTCAAACACACTTGTTTTCCTCACACTTGTTTATGATATTGTTTTTGATGTTCGGAATCGTGCTAGCTTTGTACGTAAGGCGAAACCATCTTATGACAATAAATGGCTTCACCTTTCATGGCACTTGCCCGTGGACATCTTCTGTTGATCTTTACTTGTAGCCTATAGGCTTTTCTTCTAGGAGGGCTTGTCCTCTCTAGTTTGTCTGGGGTATGCCCCTTTGCTCTTTGTTTAGTTTTCTTTTGGTTATAATATTTTCCTTATCCAAAAAAAAAAAAAAAAAAACTTCACAAAGATTGCAGACAAGCTAGTTCACGCAAATGCTAGGAGTAATGAAGTTGATAAGAACTCACTTGGATTTGAAACCAAGCAAACCCCCAATCATCTTTCTCAAAACCCCAAGAACTTTGAATACTGATTTTGTAGGAAAAAAACAACCAAGATTAGCCCCTAACCACCATGAAACTCACGTCCATGATAACCACAAGCATGAAATCAGATTGTATTTTGCTAGCAATGGAGACGCCACTAAGTTGCCAAGCTTAGATAAGTCAATTTGAACTTGAAAAGAGGAATCCCTCCCTCAACAAGGTTTTCGGCCATAGCCATGGAAAGCTCAAGCTTTTCTCTCTTTCAAATGTTGTATATTACGTTGGTTGTCTCCAAAATACAAAGAAGAGTCATATAATAAGGGTTACAAGAGAGTAAAAAGACTCAAATGACCCTAGAGCTAAAATTACCAAAAGCCCTAAGTCAAGCACCTCAACCACGACCATTAAGGTCCTTTTATAAATAAACTTAAAACAAAGATTAGAAGGTAATCTCACTTAAGCTAATTGAGGTGCTTACATGCTATAGTAAATTGACGTGCTTCCGGCTAAGTACAGATCTAAGCATAATTAAGCCTAATGGCATAGTCAACCATGCTAATTACATCATAAATAAAGTCAAAATGTCGAGCACAAATGACAAAAATGCCCCCATTTGGCCGAATTCAACATAGTCCCAAAATGGGTGAAATCGGGTCAAAAGGTGCTGGTGCAGAAGTTGCTCTGCTATGCTTCAGTCTGAGCTGATCTGGGTCAAATGAAATAGCTTGGGGACCTCTCTGGTTAAGCCCATATGTCTCTGGGGTGCACTTGACTTGGTTGCTGCAACTGGTCACATAGCTCTGAGCTAGTCCCGCAAAGGCCTCTCTGATCTTCTTTGCTCTTTGGCGTGTGATTGGACCTGTTGGCAACTGCATGGGTTCCTCCAAGTTGTTAGTTGCATCCTGTAATGTCTCTGGTGTGGTTGGACTCATGTAAGAAGTGCAATCTGATTTTCTCAAATTAGATATGAACAATACATATTGAAAACAAGCTAAGTGACATGCATATGGCAAGGCAAGGGTGGTGATGGTTCTTCCTTGGCCGAATCTGACCTGATGCATTTCTTTCTTTTTTTTTTTTTTTTTGAAACTAATAACTTAATAACAATGTTAAACACATCCTAGTAACATAGAATTAACAACTAAACACTTGATTCAAGCAAAGAAAACAAAAGCCCCAATTTTGACCTAAGTAGCCAAAGATTAACTCAAAGAAATACTCATGATCAATCAAAAACACTCAAGGGCAGAATGTTATTCATGCTATTTTGATCACAAATCAACAAGAATCAGCAAGAAACAACAAAGAACACACAATAACACCAATGGCCGAAACTTGAGGACAGATTCCTTAATGGCCGAAATCAACAACAACAACAACAAAAACAAAGATGAATACAAGATTAAACAACACAAAGGATAGGAAATCAGACCTCAGAACCCTAAGCTCATGATACCAAATGACAAGAACTCACTTGGGTTTGGAAACCAAGCAAACCGCCAAGCATCTTTCTCAAAACCCCAAGAACTTTGAATACTGATTTTGTAGGAACAAAACCCAACCAAGATCAGCCCCTAACCACCATAAAACTCACGTCCATGATAACCACAAGCATGAAATCAGATTGTATTTTGCTAGCAATGGAGACGCCACTAAGTTGCCAAGCTTAGATAAATCAATTTGAACTTGAAAAGGGGAATCCCTCCCTCAACAAGGGTTCGGCCATAGCCATGGAAAGCTCAAGCTTTTCTCTTTCAAAATGTTGTATATTCCATTCTTTTGATAAAATTTACAAATGAGAGTTATATAGTCAGGGTTACAATACTTACCTTATCCAAAAAAAAAAATATGTCTAAAATGACCCTAGAGCTAAAATTACCAAAATCCTAAGTCAATCACCTCAACCACGACCATTAAGGTCCTTTTGCACCTAAATAAACTTAAAACAAAGATTAGAAGCTAATCTCACTTAAGCTAATTGAGGTGCTTACATGTTATAGTAAATTGACGTGCTTCCGGCTAAGTAGAGATCTAAGCATAATTAAGCCTAATGGCATAGTCAAACATGCTAATTACATCATAAATACAGTCAAAATGTCGAGCACAAATGACAAAAATGCCCCCATTTGGCCGAATTCAACATAGTCCCAAAATAGGTCAAAAGGGTGCTGGTGCTGAAGCTGTTGTGCTATGCTTCAGTCTAAGCTGATCTGGATCAAATGAAATAGCTTGGGGACCTCTCTGGTTATGCCCATATGTGTCTCTAGTGTGGTTGGACTCATGTCACTAGCGCATACAACTCATTGTCATATGTGGGGTACCTTAAAACTGCTCCATTCAGTTTCTCACTAAAGTAGGCTATTGGTCACTTTTCTTGCATAAGAACTGCTTAAATGCCTATCCCAGATGCGTCACACTCAATCTCAAATGTCTTCTCAAAGGTGGGTAGTGCCAAGACTGGTGCACTGCACAACTTCATTGTAAGATCCTGAAATGCACGCTCCTGCTCTTCTTCCCATTTGAAGCCAACAGTTTTCTTCACTACTTCAGTCAGTGGTGTTGCAATACTACTGAAGTCTTTAACAAATCCACGGTAGAAGCTTGCTAATCCATGGAAGCTTCGGACTTCTGTCACTGTTGTTGGTGTTGGCCAATCCTGAATTGCCTTCACATTTTCCAAATCTACCTCGATGCCATCTGCACTCACAACAAATCCAAGGAAAACAATTCTATCCATACCAAAAGTGCACTTATCAAAGTTAGCATAGATATTTTCCAGCCTTAACACATCAAGAACATGCTTCAAATGTATAACATGCTCATCTAATGTTTTACTGTAAACTAAGATGTCATCAAAATAAACCACAACAAACTTACCTAAAAATGCACGCATAACATGATTAATCAATCTCATAAATGTGATAGGTGCGTTTGAAAGACCAAATGGCATAACTAACCACTTATATAATCCATATTTAGTCTTAAATGTGGTTTTCCACTCATCTCCTTCTCTCATGCGAATCTGATGGTATCCACTTTTTAAATCGATCTTACTAAATACCTTGGAACCATGCAATTCATCTAACATGTCATCTAGCCTAGGAATATGGTGGCGATACTTTACCATTATATTATTGATTGCTCGACAATCGACACACATTCGCCATGTCCCATCTTTCTTATGGACTAGAAGCACTGGTACTGCACAAGGACTCATGCTTTCCCTTACATACCCATTGTCCATCAACTCCCGTACTTGCCTTTGTAGCTCATTTGTCTCCTCAGGATTGCTCCTATAATCCGATTTATTAGGAGTGACTGCTCCATGTATGAAGTCTATTTGGTGCTCAATACCTCTAATGGGTGGAAGCCCACTAGGTATGTCCTCCTTCAGTACGTCACTGTAATCCTGCAAAAGAGATGAAATAGACACAGGAAGCAAAGGGTCAGTGTTAGTAAAATAAATATGAGGCTCCTTATAGACTAACAATAGCAAGAGCTTGCTAGCCTTGTATGCTTCCTCGCTTCACCCTCACCCATGTAGAAACTCTTTTTAACTCTCCCTTTGTTTCCCCTCACGTGCACTCACACTCCATTTGGGAACTCCCACCGCCTTGGCCTTATTTTTCTCACCAGACACACCACTCTCACTAGTCTCACCAAGGTAGTGTTTCCTTCGCCTCTCTTTGTCACGCTCAAGTTGTAACTTAACCTGATCTTCATGGACTTGTGCAGGTGTAAGTGGGTATAATGTAATCAGTTTTCCCTTATACTGAAAGGAATATTTGTTCTTGAACCCATCATGAATAGCTTTCTTATCAAACTGCCACGGTCTGCCCAAAAGAATATGTCCAACATGCATCGATATCACATCACATAGGACATCACCTGTGTATGGCCCAATGGTAAAGCTCAACAATACCTGTTTTTTCACACTTATTTTCCCACAATCATTTAACCACTGCAATTGTAAGGCTTCAGGTGTCTCAAGCAACTCAACCCCAATCGCTCAATCAAAGTTGTGCTAGCAACATTAGTACAACTGCCCCATCTATGATCATACTACACCCCTTGCCATTCACACGACACCTAGTATGGAATATGTTTCCTCTGCTGTACACTCTCATCTCTACAACATGTGCACTCAAAGCACGCTTGACAACTAAGGATAAGTTATCCAGCGAGTATCCAGCTCCCTCGTGGTCACTAGCATCCTCCAACTGTGGCATCTCATCCTCAAACTCACTATCAGTAGAGTACACATCTCCACTCTTTTTATCAATCATTAAGGTGCGCCTATTAGGACATTGTGAAGCATAGTGTCCCATGCCCAAACATTTGAAACACTTTACATCCTTAGTTCTAGTAGCTGCACCCTTAGGTTTTGGTCTAGTTTTTCTCGGTTCTGGCAGCCTCTTTACCTTTGGCACTAGGTTCGGCCCTAGTCTTATTAAAGCCTCCACTGAACTCACCTCTAGACTTGTCAAAGCCTCCATCTCGCTTCTCATTCGGAAGCCATTTCCCTTTCCATGCAGAAGTAGCCTGAGTGCCAAATCTGGATGTTGACCTTTTTCTTGAGTTGCCTTTCTACCTTGATAGTCATGTGAAACATATCCTCCAAATCAACATAGTGATGCAACTCCACCATGTTTGCAATCTCTCTATTTAGGCCCCCTAGAAACCGTGCCATAGTAGCTTCTGCATCCTCAACTACATTTGCCCTGATCATGGCAACTTCCATCTCGGTGTAATAGTCCTCAACACTCTTGGTCCCCTGATACAGATGTTGTTGTTTCTGATACAATTCCCTATAGTAATGGCCGGGTATAAATCTCTTTTCTCATGAGACCTCTAAGTTCTGCCCATGTCTGAACCGGTCTCTCATAATTCTCCTCCGAGTAGAGACAAGCTGATCCCACCAAATCATAGCATAATCAGTAAACTCAATTGCTGCCAGATTGATCTTCTTCTCATCTGAGTAGTGATGACGGTGAAAATCAAATCTATTTTCTTTTCCCATTCTAAGTAAGCTTCAGGATCATTCTTGCCGTGGAATGTTGGTATCTTGATCTGGATGCTACCTAGATCACCATCTATATCTCCTCGTCTACCATATCCCCTCCTATCATAATCCCCTCTTCTTGCATCAAATGCACTTTTATCATCAAACTGTATGTCCCTCCTATCATTCCTCCTATCAAACCTCCTATTAGGCCTCCTATCTTACCCAGGCTGAAATCTCTCCTCCACATCATCAAGACCATCAGAATCATCAAACTCATTTTTAGCTTCCTCTTCATCTGGTGGTACATATTGTGGTGGTACACGTCGAGGTGGCACATCATGAGGTGGTGGTACATTCTGAGGTGGTGGTATATGATGGGGGTGGTGGTGCTCTGGGTCCACTACCAGTTTGAATACTCTCTACATTCTTGGACAATCTCTCCAAAGCAGTATTCATGCTCTCCATCATATCAGTAAATTTTCTATCCAAGGCCTCGAGCTTTTCATCAATGGTTAGACCTGCCATCTCAACACTAAACAAACATATTAGAAATAACAAGAAAGTAAAGCAAATATGCAAATCCTCACAATCTCACGTGTTTACACTCGAATGATATCACTACACTCGTGTTTGCACTTTATTGGCTTTTACCCGATACTGTGCTCACAATCACTGCCTTTTACCACTCTTGAGTTCGTCCTCAATTTTGAATACTCTCTAGTGCTTGGGGCATGCCCCTTTGATCTTTTGCTTGTAGCCTTCAGCTTTTCTTCTAGGAGGGCTTGTCCTCTCTAGGTGCCTGGGTATGCCCCTTTGCTCTTTGTATTGTTTCTTTTGGTTATAATACTTACTTTATCCAAAAAAAAAAATGACGAAGACTCAATCAATAATACTTAAACTAAAGTATTTGGAATAAGGAAATAAACAATTAGCACAATGTAAAAAAAATAAGCATGCAAATTCACGGTCGTAAGCAATTTCGGGATTTGGCACCTCTATAGAAATTTTGATGGAATACCCTCCATGGGCACCTAAATGATAATATGGAACAAACCAAATTCAACCAAAAAATTTCACTTTTTTACTCTTTTTTTTTGCTCAAGTGATCACTATCACTCAAGTCCCCCTTTTTATGGTAATTTCAGATGCTGATATTGTGGTTCTGAAATCAGGGTCTGAGCATAAGTTAAGTTAAGTTCTGATGCTAAGGTTCGGATTTCAGAGGCCGATTTCAGGTTCTGATTTCAGAGGCTAATTTAGGTTCTGATTTAAGAGGTTGATTTTCAGGGTCTGATTTCACAAGCTGTGTTTCAGGGTCTGATTTCAGAGTCTGATGGGCTAATTTTCAGGGTCTGATTTCAGAGGCTGAGTTCAGGGTCTGATTTCAGGGTTTGATTTCAGAGTCTGATTTCAAAGGCTAGTTTTCAAGGTCTGATTTCAGAGTCTAATTTCAGAAGCTAAGTTTCAGGGTCTGATTGCAGAGTCTGATTTCAGAGGCTAAGTTTTCAGGGTCTGATTGCAGAGTCTGATTTCAGAGGCTAAGTTTCAGGGTCTGATTTCAGAGTCTGAATCTGATGGTTTATTTTCTTTTCTCACTTCACTAGGGTTTTAGAAACAAATCACACAGCCACCCAAGAACATGCTTATTTCTTCAAAATATGCTAAAGAACAGAATGTATATGACGAACTATATGAAGAACATAACAAAACCCAGGTCCAGAAATAAACAAAAATTACGGACTGATATGAAGAACAACAACAAAAATCCAGAACAGGAAAATGATAAAAGATGAACTGATATGCAGAACACAACAAAACCAGATCCAGAAATAAACAAAACGAAAACATAAACAAGATCCAACAAGAACTGAAACGAAAATAACAAAGAACGAAAATAAAAACAGAATCAAACAAAAAGTAAAGATAGGAAAATCAGACCTTGGAACCTTGAACTCTAGATACCAAATGACAAGAAACACACTTGGATTTGAAATCCAAGCAAACCCCAAGCAACGGACAGAACCCCAAGAACCGCGAATTTGATTTTGTAGGAACAAAACCCTTCCAAGGTCACAAAGAAGACCCACAAAGAACTTGCCCTCGAGAACCTTTAAGATGATTCCTTGTAGTGTTTTGCTAGCAATGGAGACGCCACTAAGCTTGCTAAACTTAGATAAGTCGATTTTAACTTGAAAAGGGGAATCCCTCCCTTACAAGAATTCGGCCATAGCCAAAGCTTTAAGCTTTTGTGTTTACAAATTTCGTTGATTGTTCCAAAAAGAAAAAGAAAGAAAGTTCAAATAGTGTTACAAAGAGAAACCCTAAAGGCATAAAGACAACAATGCCCCTCAAGGCTAAATTACAAAAATACCAAAGTCTTCAAAGGCATGTGAAGCTTCATTCAGAACTGATTTGGGCCAAGTGAAGTGGCTTTGGGTCCTCTCTATTGAAGCCCACATGCGTCTCTATTTGTTTGTTGCAATCGGCCATAACACTATGAACTAATCCCGCCATTGTTTCTCTGAGTCTTTTGGTCATCTGCCTCGTAATTGGCTCTTCTGGTACTTATAATGGGTCTTTTACTTTGTTGTCAGCCTGGATCATGTCAGGGGTACCCTTCGTAATAAAATAATAAGTGTATTCGCAAATGTACCAAGGAAAAATGATAAAGTTTTATTGAAATAAAGTTCAAAAGGTGTTCATAAATATATCAAGAAGTTTTTTGGATGACGATTTATGAGTGGTGAGCCTTAACTTATTTTGCAGCCACACCTAAAAAAATGGTTTGTTAGCTCACTAAGTCGAAAACATGAAAGGGCGGCTTAAGCAAAAATAGAGTAGCCCACTAGGCTTAAAATCCAAAAGGATATCCAAGGCAAAATTTAGGTCATACTTGTAAGAGTATAGGACTTCCTAAGAATCGATGGGTAGAATTCTGTCTGATTTAGTCCAAATCGTGAAATGTTTCAGCCAAGTTGACATTGGTAGGGTCGTTGCCACATCGGATACTCTGGATAGTGAATTGAACCTATAAACTATCTTCTTTTTCAATTGTCTTTCCACCTTAATAGTTATGTGATTCATTTCTTCTAGATCTATATAGTGATGAAGCTCCATGCATTGGTAATTTCTCTATTCAAACCAGCTATAAAATGAGCCAGAGTGGCTTCTTTATCTTCCTCAATGTTTGCCCTCATCATAGCTAGCTCCATCTATTTATAATAGTCTTCAACTCTTTTAAACCCTTGGGAAGTCCTTTATGTTTCTGATGAAGTTCTCTATAGTAATGGCTTGAGACAAACTTCTATCTCATTATTGCCTTCAAATCATCTAATGTAGTAATAGGCCATTATCTATTTCTCTTACGATCAATAACCAATTTGTCCCACCAATTAATAACATACCCAGAAAACTCCACCACTGCCAACTGCACCATTTTATTCTCTGAATAGTTGTGGCAAATAAAGATTAACTTCATTTTTTTTCCCACCCAAAATAAGCATCAGGGTCACTCTTTCCTTGAAATTAATGTATTGTTAAGTTAATCCTGCTCAAATCCCTACTACTTCATCATGCCTAGACACATTTGTACTACCCACTTTAGTTCGCCTATAACCAAAATCTATGCCAATTCATTTCAGAAGCATACTCAAACTCATCCTCTTTTTCTCCAAACATGTTCACAACCTTTTTTGCATCCATAGGCGTTTGCCTATGCACATTCCTTTTTGCCGTACTAGGCATTCTTTCGACCTTAGTTTTGGCCGACTATTCTCTTTTGATACTCCCCACTTCAGCTTTTATATCATCCATGTCTCGATTAAGTTTTTCAAACTGTTTGAATATAATCGATATTATTGCTTCAAGCTTCAGATCTTTTTTTTTTCTTGAGGGATAATCTCGCTTTTCTCGGTTATCTCAGCCATTCAGAAACAAAGAATATATGTTTGTACAAAAGATAAAAAATAATAATTAAAACCTCACTAACCTCATGAGTTTGGACTCGAGATGTGGCTCAACTCGTGTATTCACTCAAATAGGTTTTTCTTGATGTTGTGTTCACAAACTCTGTCTTTTCCACTCTTAAGTGTCCTCTTTTGTATTCTTTCAAAACTAATATTTGAATCGTAGATGAGCATCGATATGTCACCTCTCATAAGAGTATGTTCAAGACAAATAAACAAAAGGCAATGGACAGGGAGGCAACAAGATCAATAATACAACTAGTCACTCAAGTTCACCACTTACTGACTAGTTTGAAGGTCGGAAAGGTTTGTTGATGTTCATAGTCTGATCTGAAACATAATTCAGAGTATGATGTTGAAGTCCTGAATTCAGAGGTTATGTAATGCTGAATCAGAGTCTGATTGTAACATCCCATGTGCGGAGATGTTACCGGTATGTGATGGATCCTCACCAGCACCATGAGCCTTTGACCAATTCTAAACTTTCTTGACTTTTCTTTTGACTATGCTGCTATAAAACCATTTATTAAACTATTCATGAACCAATTAGTGATGTACGAACAACTTACATACTTTAAATAAATACTTATACCTCATATAAATAACATCATAAACCTTTAAACTTGACTTACACCAACATAAATACATTCTACCTGAATGGAACAACAAATTTAGCACAACAGACCCATATTCTAGTGAATGCAGTAAACTCAACTCCTCGATCATAGGCTCATGCTCGGCTATGGCTCACTAGATAAGGCTACCTGTAAAATAAACTGCAAAGTTAGGGGTCAAATACTTTGAACGACCTAGTGAGTGGATACCAAAAATAACATAATCAAATAAAAATACATTATGTAAAAACTCATCAGAATCTTAAACCCGTTAACAAAATCTCATATCATTCTTTTTCGGAATAATATCATCAAAATCAACAAGCTTCCATTACCCGAGTCACGCGTAAAGACCGGACAATGTCCGAACAAGACCATGTCGATAGAGAGTAGTGGGCCGGGCATTGTCAGATGGTGTGGACACCATAACAAGTGCCCCGATAGAGCCAGAATGAAACAAGTGCCCTGGTAGATCCGGAACAAAACAAATACAAGTGTCACAGAGGGTCAAAAACGTAAAACTATCAAGCACCATGACGAAAATAGATTTTCAAGCGCCTTGACGGAAATAGAGTTTTACGGTTTAAAAACATCAAAAATATTTTTGAGCGTTTAGACGGAATCATAGAATCGTAAATGTATTAAAAACATGTATATGAAATCTTTTCTTTTAAAACACTTATAAACATAACTTCAAATATCACATCATTTAATCAAAAATCATAATATAACAAAAAATAGATATCCATTCACTGAGCTTAACAACGTGAGATCATGTCAATAACATATAATAAATCGAACTTGGGCTATACAGGCATGAGATACCAAATTCACTAAAAATTCAGGGTACTCATGTCATCTAAGAATTTACAGACCTAGATTCCAAGTTACGGAAGTACGGTAGCGAAATTTCAAAATCTACTTATTAGTTAAAATCCCCTACTCAAAGGTTAAATTCAAAAATTCATTACAATTAATTGGGATAGAATTAAGGGTTGACATTTTTATAAAATGAATCTTAGTGTGGCTAGTTTATGTTTGTTCTTACGGATCTCAGTTTTGATTTCGAAAACACAAGTTTTAAACCTAAATTCAGGGGCTGTTAAAAAAAATAAACCAGGGTGCAGTGAAGTAATTCTTTCAATTTAAAAAATTCGGTTTGGCTTCATCCTAAGTCCAAAAATTATGATTTTTGGATATGTCACTCTCTTATATCTCTACTTTACTAAACATTTTACGGTTTATCATTTGGACATCAAATATTCAAGTTACATCCTTTTCATTACGACTTATTCAGAATGTGACTTCATTAAAGATTATTGCCCAACATACCAATTTCACCACTCTCTTAACTTTATTTAATTTGGCCATTACTACCAGATTTTCAAGCAGATTAAACACACATTATCATACATAAAAATTAATTTATTTCTTAATCTTATTAAGGTCGTCATTTTATCGAACAATAGATGCGCGTTATGGATACACATTACATTTAATACAAACTCTAGTTATTCTTCCTTCTTTGGTACTAATAATACACTTCAGCATGCATCAAGCCTTCATCAAATAACCAAAACAACCATTATCTTACCCCACATTGCCGAACTTATCATCATTCCTAAGGCACAATTTTAGAGTTTCTAATGCACTAAATCTCCATCAACAACAATTCCTACAACATCCACCACCTAATTTTACACTTCAACATTCAGTTAAGGAGTTCCCCTTCTCTAACCAACATCTAGGATTTTTAATTTAGACATAACTCAATATAATCATCTTCCTAAATCAATAACCATCTTACTATACCTCTTTACACACCAATGACAACAAATAACTTTCACCAAATCAAAACCTAAATTTTAGAGATTTGGGTAAGAGTTTTCTCACCTTAAATCAACTTGGTTTCTTGCTTAAGTGGATTCCTAAGCTTGAATTCACTCTTAGCTATTTGCTTTGTGCTTGGTCAAGCTTGATCGTCATTGACAAGAAACCCACTTGGATTCGAAATCCAAGCAAACCCCAAGCAACGGACAGAACCCCAACCGCGAATATGATTTTGTAGAAAACAAACCCTTCCAAGGCCACAAAGAAGACCCACAAAGAACTTGCCCTTGAGAACCTTAATATGAATCCTTGCAGTGTTTTGCTAGCAATGGAGACGCCACTAAGTTTGCCAAAACTTAGATAAGTCGATTCAAACTTGAAAAGGGGAATCCCTCCCTTACAATAATTCGGCCATAGCCAAAGCTTTAAGCTTTTTTTTGAGTTTACAAATTCGTTGGTTCCTTCAAATGGTACTCCTATGTTCCGTTTATGTTGTAAGTTGAAGAGTGTTAAGTTGGCCTTGAAGAAGTTTAATGTTGAGCATTTCTCTAAGATTCCGTGTCGAGTTTTGGAGATTAGGCAGGAGTTGGATAGAGTGCAGTGTGCTTTACAGGACGACCCTAGTGACCCTGCTCTTCTAGCTGAGGAAGCTAGCCTTTCGTTACGGTATGGTGACATGAGTCGGGCTGAGGAAGGCTTCAACAGACAGAAATCTCGTGTTCAGTGGCTTAACCTTGGGGATCAGAATTCTAAATTCTTCTTTACTGCTATGAAGAGTTTTCACACGTCGCAGCAAGCTTACTTCTATCTCTAAGGAGGATGGGACCCGTGTGGATGAAGATGTTTTGGTTAGAGATGAGTTTGTTTCTTTTTTTGAGACTCTGTTAGGTCCCCAGCAACGTCAGCAGGATATTGATAGGGTGGCCCTTCATTCTGCCATTACTAGACATGTGACTGTCGAGCAGAGTGAGAATCTTTCCCGGGAGATTTCAGATGAGGAGATTAAGGCTGTCCTTTTCGCGCTGAAGGACAATAAAGCTCCAGGCCCAGATGGTTTTAATTCGGGTTTCTTTAAGAAGTCTTGGAATATTGTTGGGAATGATGTTCTATGTGCTATTCACTCTTTCTTTTCTTCTGGGCGCCTATTGAGGCAGGTTAATGCTACTTCTATTGCTCTGATTCCTAAGATTCCTAACCCTGCCCAGGTTAAGGATTATAGGCCTATTTCTTGTTGCAACACTATTTACAAGTGTATTGCTAAGCTTATTGCGAATAGGATCAAGGTTATCCTTCCTTCTGTGATCAGTCATAATCAATCTGCTTTTGTTGCGGGAAGGCGTATCAGCGACAATATTCTTTTATGTCAGGAATTGGTTCGGAATTATCACCGGACTGGCAGTTCTCCGAGATGTGCTCTTAAGATTGACCTGATGAAAGCTTATGACTCTGTTCGTTGGGATTTCTTGATTGAGGTTTTGCGGACTGTTGGTATTCCTGAGAGGATGGTGGGTTGGATTCAGGAATGTATGACTACTACTAGATTTTCTGTGTCTATTAATGGGGAGTTGCATGGTTTTTTCTCTGGGGGTCGTGGTTTACGACAAGGTGATCCTTTGTCTCCTTATCTTTTTGTTATGGCTATGGAAGTTCTGTCGGGTCTTCTTCGTAATATGGCTCTTAATCCGGGTTTCAAATTCCACTGGCGTTGTTCTAAGGACCGTCTTACTCATCTCTGCTTTGCGGATGACCTTATGATTTTTTGTAAAGCAGATGCCCCCTCGGTTTCTTTGATCAAGGATTGTCTCAGGCAGTTCAGTAGTTTATCAGGTTTGATCTCGAATCCAGCTAAAAGTCATTTCTTCTCTTCTGGTATCTCTTCTACTCTCCAGGGCCAATTGCGCCATGTTTTGGGGTTCCAAGCAGGGGTTCTTCCTGTGCGGTATTTAGGAGTCCCTTTGATCTCTACTAAACTTCGGGCCTCAGATTGTGCTTCTCTTGTGGATCGTATTGTTTTGCGTGCTAAGAGTTGGAGTAGTAAATTTCTCTCTTATGCGGGTCGGCTTCAGCTTATTAAGTCGGTTTTATTCTCCATTCAAGTTTACTGGTCTTCCTTGTTTATTCTTCCTAAGTCTGTTATTAGGAAGGTGGAGACGATTCTGCGTTCTTTCCTTTGGAAGGGTAGTGCCCTCACCTCTTCTGGGGCGAGAGTGGCTTGGAGTAGAGTTTGTTTACCTCTAAAGGAGGGTGGGATGGGGATTAAGAGTTTGGATACTTGGAATAGAGCGGCTATTGTTAAGCACATTTGGTTTCTTTGTTCTAGCCAGGTCTCTTCTTGGACGAATTGGGTTCACTCTTATTTGCTGAGGGGGAGAAGTTTTTGGGAGGTCACATGTCCTTCTGATTGCTCTTGGAGTTGGCGTAAGATCTTGGAGCTCCGTTCTTGGTCCCGGCGGCGGATGAGAGTTAGGATTGGGAATGGTGAGAAGACTTTATTGTGGTTTGATTATTGGCATCCTTGGGCCCGATTGTGGACACGTTGGGTGAGAGAGTGATTTATGATTCTGGCTTGGATAGGATGGCTACAGTTGCTTCCATTATCTCTGATTCTGCTTGGCGTTGGCCCCCTTCTAGGTCTGCTGCCCTTGTTGACTTGGCTCAGTCCCATCTTCCGTCTCCTTCTATTTTGAGGGAGGACGTGCTGGTTTGGGAGGATGATAAGAGTGGGAGATTTTCTGTGGATAGTGCCTGGAATGCCATGCGTACTAGGGGAAACTTGTTGCATTGGTCTCGAGTTGTTTGGTTCCGGAAGGCTATTCCTCGTCATTCCTTCTTACTTTGGATGTCTATTCAGGGAGGCCTTTGTACCCAGGATAGTTTGATGATGTTTGGTATTTCTGCTTGCTCCCGTTGTATTCTTTGTGGTTGTTCAAGTGAGGACATTGATCATCTTTTTTTCCAGTGCATCTTCTCTTCGAGGGTCTGGTCGTCTGTGCTGGCTTTGTGTGGGTTAGATTGGAGTCGTCGGGATTAGCGACAGACTGTTGAGTGGTTATGTCAGTTCACTAATGCCTCTTTACGTCACCTTCTGGTTCGTCTGTCTTTTGCAGCTTCAGTCTACCATATTTTGAGGGAGAGGAATGCTCGCACTCATGATATGCCTTTTCGGCCTGTTTCTACTATTCTTTATGATATTGTTTTTGATGTTCGGAATCGTGCTAGCTTTGTACGTAAGGCGAAACCATCTTATGACAATAAATGGCTTCACCTTTCATGGCACTTGCCCGTGGACATCTTCTGTTGATCTTTACTTGTAGCCTATAGGCTTTTCTTCTAGGAGGGCTTGTCCTCTCTAGTTTGTCTGGGGTATGCCCCTTTACTCTTTGTATAGTTTTCTTTTGGTTATAATACTTACCTTATCCAAAAAACAAAAAGACAATAATGCCCCTAAAAACGAAATTACACAAATATCAAGTCTTTAAGTCTTTAAAAGCCTAAAAAGCTTTATTCTAAACTGATTTGGGCCAAGTGAAATGACTTTGGGCCCTTTCCATCGAAGCCCACATGCGCCTCTATTTGTTGGTTGCAGCTGGCCATAAAACTCTGAACTAATCCCGCCATTGCTTCTCTGAGTCTTTTGGTCCTCTGCCTCGTAATTGGCCCTTCAGGTACTTGTAATGTGTCATTTGGTTTGTTGTCTGCCTGGATCATGTCATCCCCTCCCTCTTGAAAAGGATTCGACCTCGAATTTGTACCTGCATCCAAAAGGAGTTAAGTCAGAAACATTAAATGTAGCAGACACATTATACTTACCTTGGAAATCCAGCTTGTATGCATTGTCATTAATCCGTTCCAAAACTTGAAATGGACCATCCCCTCTCGGTTGTAGCTTAGATTTACGTTGTTCAGGAAATCTCTCCTTGCGCATGTGTACCCAAACCCAATCTCCAGCCTGAAATACCACACGCTTTCTTCCCTTATTAGCATGAGAAGCATATTGCTCATTCTTTCGTTGTATTTGCTCTCTTGCTTTCTCATGTATGTGCTTCACCAAATCGGCCTTCTTTTTTCCATCGAGCCCCGCGTGCTCATCAACAGGCAAAGGTAACAAATCCAATGGAGTTAGTGGCTGAAAACCATAAACAATTTCAAAAGGTGAAAATGAAGTAGAAGAATGAATGCTACGATTATATGCAAACTCAATAAATGGCAAACAATCTTCCCAACTCTTCAAATTCTTGCCAACTATAGTGCGCAATAATTGAGACAAAGTCCTATTAACTACCTCTGTTTGTCCGTCAGTCTGTGGATGACATGTGGTAGAATACAATAGTTTGGTGCCTAGTTTAGCCCACAACACCTTCCAAAAATGGCTAAGGAACTTAACATCTCTATCAGATACAATACTCCTAGGTATACCATGGAGTCGCACTATGTCTCTGAAAAATAAATCTGCAATGTTTGTAGCATCATCGGTTTTATGACATGCAATGAAATGAGCCATTTTACTAAACCTATCAACTACAACAAAGATTGAATCTCTACCCCTCTTTGTCCTAGGCAAACCTAACACAAAATCATCGATATATCAACCCAGGGTTCACTAGGTACAGGCAAAGGAGTATACAAACCATGTGGCATTAATTTAGATTTAGCATGCTTACATGTTAGACACTTATCACAAATACGCTCAACATCACGTTTCATTTTAGGCCAATAAAAGTGCTCATGTAAAATATCTAAAGTCTTAGTAATCCCAAAATGCCCCATCAAACCTCCCCCATGCGCTTCTTTCACAAGCAACTCACGCATACTACAAGCAGGAACACACAACCTGTTCGCTTTAAATAAGAATCCGTCATGAATGTAAAACTTTCCAAAAGATGACTTTGCACAAGTAGCATAAATCTCACCAAAATCAGAATCACACTCATATAATTCCTTAATCAAATCAAATCCCAACATCCGTGCATGCATTGAAGTAAGTAAAACACACCTGCGAGATAATGCATCAGCCACTATGTTTTCTTTACCTTGCTTGTAGCGTATAACATATGGAAATGACTCAACGAATTCCATCCATTTTGCGTGTCGCTTATTCAGCTTACCTTGACCCTTCAAGTGTTTTAATGATTCATGGTCGGTGTGGATCACGAACTCTTTAGGCCACAAGTAGTGCTGCCATGTCTCAAGTGCTCTCACAAGCGAATATAACTCTTTGTCATACGTGGGGCACCTCAAAGCTGCTCCATTCAGCTTCTCACTAAAATAGGCTATTGGCCGCTTTTCTTGCATGAGAACTGCTCCAATACCTAACCCTGATGCGTCACACTCAATCTCAAATGTCTTCTCGAAGTTGGGTAGTGCTAAAATGGGTGCACTGCATAACTTCGCTTTAAGATCCTGGAATGCTCGCTCTTGCGCCTCGCCCCATTGAAAACCAACTGTCTTCTTTACTACCTCAGTCAATGGCGCGGCAATGCTACTGAAGTCCTTGACAAATCTCCTATAGAAGCTCGCTAACCCATGAAAGCTTCGGACTTCTGTCACTGTAGTTGGCGTAGGCCATTCCTGAATTGCCTTTACCTTCTCCACATCTACCTCGATGCCATCTGCACTCACAACAAAGCCAAGAAAAACAATTCTATCCATGCAAAATGTGCATTTGTCAGAGTTAGCATACAATTTCTTTTCGTAAACATCAAGTACATGCTCCAAATGCATTACATGCTCATCTACTGTTTTACTATAAACTAAGATGTCATCAAAGTAAACCACAACAAACTTACCTAAAATGCACGCATAACATGATTCATCAATCTCATAAATGTGCTAGGTGCGTTTGAGAGACCAAATGGCATAACTAACCATTCATACAAGCCATACTTAGTCTTAAATGCAGTTTTCCACTCATCTCCCTCTCTCATGCGAATTTGATGGTATCCACTCTTTAAATCAATCTTACTAAAAATTTTGGAACCATGCAATTCATCCAACATGTCATCTAGTCTAGGAATGGGGTGACGATACTTTACCGTAATATTGTTGATAGCTCGACAGTCAACGCACATACGCCACGTCCCATCTTTCTTAGGAACTAGAAGCACTGGTACTACTGCACAAGGACTCATGCTTTCCCTTACATACCCCTTGTCCATCAACTCTCGTACTTGCCTTTGTAGCTCCTTTGTCTCATCGGGATTACTCCTATAAGCCGGTCTGTTAGGAATGACTGCTCCAGGAATGAAGTCTATCTGGTGCTCAATACCTCTAATGGGTGGAAGCCCACTAGGTATGTCATCTGTTTACGTCACTGTAATCCTGCAAAAGAGATGAAATAGACACAGGAAGCAAATGGTCAGAGTTAGTAAAATAAATATGAGGCTCCTTGTAGACTAACAATAGCATGAGCTTGCTAGCCTTGAATGCTTTTGCTTCTCTTCTCCTCCTCTCTCACCATATGAAACTCTTTTTAACTCTCCCTTTTGTTTCCCTCTCACGTTCACTCACACTTCCCTTGGGAACTCCCACGGCCCTGGCCTTATTTTTCTCACCAGATACATCACTCTCACTAGTCTCACCCAAGGTGGTGTTTCCCTTCGCTCTCTCTTTGTCACGCTCAAGTTGCAACTTAACCTGATCTTCATGGACTTGTGTAGGTGTAAGTGGGTATAATGTAATGGGTTTTCCCTTATGCTGAAAAGAGTACTTGTTCTTGAACCCATCATGAATAACCTTCTTATCAAACTGCCACGGCCTGCCCAAAAGAATATGCCCAGCATGCATCGGTATCACATCACATAGGACATCATCTGTGTATGGCCCAATGGTAAAGCTCAATAATACCTGCTTTGTCACACTTATTTCCCCACAATCATTTAACCACTGCAACTTGTAAGGCTTCGGGTGTCTCAAGCAACTCAGCCCCAATCGCTCAATCAAAGCCGTGCTAGCAACATTAGTACAACTGCCCCCATCTGATCATACTACATCCCTTGCCATTCACACGGCACCTAGTATGGAATATGTTCTCTCTCTGCTGCACACTCTCATCCTCGACAACATGAGCACTCAAAGCACGCTTGACAACTAAGGATAAGTTATCCAGCGGATATGCAGCTCCCTCATGGTCACTAGCATCCTCCACTCTGGCATCTCCTCCTCGACCTCACTATCAGTAGAGTACACCTCTCCACTCTTTTTATCAATCACTAAGGTACGCCTATTGGGACATTGTGAAGCATAGTGTCCCATGCCCAAACACTTGAAACACTTGACATCCTTAGTTCTAGCAGCTGCACCCTCAGGTTTTGGTCTAGTTTTGCTCGGTTCTGCAGCTTCTTTACCCTTGGCACTAGGTTCGGCCCTAGGCTTATTAAAGCCTCCACTGAACTCGCCTCTAGGCTTGTCAAAGCCTCCATCTCGCTTCTCATTTGGAACCCATTTTCCCTCCATGCAGAAGTAGCCTGAGTACCAAATCTGGATGTTGACCTTTTCTTGAGTTGCCATTCTACCTTGATAGCCATGTGAAGCATATCCTCCAAATCAACATAATGATGCAACTCCACCATGTTTGCAATCTCTCTATTCAAGCCCCCTAGAAACCGTGCCATAGTAGCTTCTGCATCCTCAACTACATTTGCCCTGATCATGGCAACTTCCATCTCTGTGTAATAGTCCTCAACACTTTTGGTCCCCTGATACAGATGTTGTAGTTTCTGATACAACTCCCTATAGTAATGGCTGGGTATAAATCTCTTTCTCATGAGCCCTCTAAGTTCCGCCCATGTCTGAACCGGTCTCTCATAATTTCTCATCCGTGTAGAGACAATCTGATCCCACCAAATCATAGCATAATCGGTAAACTCAATTGCTGCCAGATTGATCTTCTTCTCGTCTGAGTAATGATGACAACTGAAAATCAATTCTATTTTCTTTTCCCATTCTAAATAAGCTTCAGGATCATTCTTGCCGTGGAATGTTGGTATCTTGATCTTGATGCTACCTAGATCACCATCTACATCTCTTCGCCTACCATATCCTCTCCGATCATAATCCTCTCTTCTGGCATCAAATGCACCTCTATCATCAACTGTCTATCCCTCCTATCATTCCTCCTATCAAACCTCCTATTAGGCCTCCTATCATGCCTAGGCTGAAATCTCTCCTCCACATCATCAAAACCATCAGGATCATCAAACTCATTTTCAGCTTCCTCTTCATCTGGTGGTACATACTGTGGTGGTACTCACGGCGAGGTGGCACATTGTGAGGTGGTGGTACATTCTGAGGTGGTGGTACTCTGGGACCGCTACCAGTTTGAATACTCTCTACACTCTTGGACAATCTCTCCAAAGCAGTATTCATGTTCTCCATCATATCTGTAAATTTTCTATCCAAAGCCTCAAGTTTTTCATCAATAGTTAGACCTGCCATCTCAACACTAAACAAACAGATTAGAAATAACAAGAAAGTAAAGCAAATATGTAAATCCTCACAATCTCACGTGTTTACACTCGAATGATATCACTCAACTCGTGTTTGCACTCTATTGGCTTTTACCCGATACTGTGCTCACAATCACTGCCTTTTACCACTCTTGAGTTCTTCCTCAATTCAAATATGAATCACACTCAATCCAAGAATACAAAACCAAGCGTAGTCCTCAAGCTAGCATGGAACACATGAACCCAATAATATATATATAGGGCAGGTGGAAACGAAATGTGAACAAGAATACCAAGACGAAGACTCAATCAATAATACTTAAACTAGAGTATTTGTAATAAAGAAGTGAACAATTAGCACAATGGAAAAAAAATAAGCATGCAAATTCACGGTCGTATGCAATTTCGGGAGAAAATTTGGCACCGCTATAGAAATTTTGATGGAATACCCTCCACGGGCACCTAAATGATAATATGGAACAAACTAGATTCAACCAAAAAAATGCACTTTTTTTTTTTTTCTGCTCAAGTGATCACTATCACTCAAGTCCCTTTTTTTTTTTTTTGATAACGTCAGATGCTAAATGTGGTTCTGATTTCAGAGGCTGATTTAGGTTCTGATTTCAGAGGCTGGTTTTCAAAGCCTGATTTCAGAGTCTGATGATGGTCTGAATCCAGGGTCTGAATTCAGAGGCTGTTGGTCATTGTCTGATTTCAGAGTCGAATAAGGGTCTGATTTCAGGGTCTGAATTCAGAGGCTAATTTCAGAGGTTACTGGTTAGGGTCTGATTTCAGTGGCTATTGGTCTAGGTCTGATTTCAGAGGTTACTGGTCTGGGTCTGATTTCAGAGGTTATTGGTCTGGGTCTGATTTCAGAGGCTAGGCTAAGTTTCAGGGTCTGATCTCAGAATCTGATTCAATGGTTAAGTTTCAAGGTCTGAACTCAGAGTCTGATTTCAGAGGCAGATTTCAAAGGTTACGTTTTAGGTCTAATTTCAGAAGCTAAGATTTCAGGGTCTGATTTCAGACTTCACTTAGTTTTTTCAGGGTCTGATTTCACACTTCACTAGGGTTTAAAACAAACACACAGCCGCCAAGAACATGCTTATTTCTTAAACATATGCTAAAGAACAGAATGACTATGACGAACTGATAGGAAGAAAGAACAGAAGCCCAAACTGGAAAAGTGATGAAGATGAACTGATATGCAGAACACACCAAAAACACCAAATCCAGAAATAAAAAAAAACAAAAACAGAATCAAGATCCAACAAGGACTGAAACGAAAATAACAAAGAACAAACACACCAAAAACAGATCCAGAAATAAACAAAACAAAAAAACAGAAACAAGATCCAACAAGAACTGAAACGAAAATAACAAAGAACAAGAGAAAAACAGAATCAAACAAAAGGAAAGATAGAAAAATCAGACCTTGGAACCCTGAGCTCTAGATACCAAATGACAAGAAACCCACTTGGATTCGAAATCCAAGCAAACCCCAAGCAACGGACAGAACCCCAAGAACCGCGAATATGATTTTGTAGAAACAAAACCCTTCCAAGGCCACAAAGAAGACCCACAAAGAACTTGCCCTTGAGAACCTTTAAGATAAATCCTTGTAGTGTTTTGCTAGCAATGGAGACGCCACTAAGTTTGCCAAAACTTAGATAAGTCGATTCAAACTTGAAAAGGGGAATCCCTCCCTTACAATAATTCGGCCATAGCCAAAGCTTTAAGCTTTTTTTTGAGTTTACAAATCGTTGGTTCCTTCAAATGAAGAAGAAGTAATTTAATAGTGTTACAAAAGAAACCCTAAAGGCAAAAAGACAATAATGCCCCTAAAAACGAAATTACACAAATATCAAGTCTTTAAGTCTTTAAAAGCCTAAAAGCTTTATTCTAAACTGATTTGGGCCAAGTGAAATGACTTTGGGCCCTTTCCATCGAAGCCCACATGCGCCTCTATTTGTTGGTTGCAGCTGGCCATAAAACTCTGAACTAATCCCGCCATTGCTTCTCTGAGTCTTTTGGTCCTCTGCCTCGTAATTGGCCCTTCAGGTACTTGTAATGCGTCATTTGGTTTGTTGTCTGCCTGGATCATGTCAGTCATGGCTTGATCATCATGGCTTTGCAGTGGCTGGAAAATAAGGCAAATGTTGCCTTTGTTTTTATATATAGGAAAGAAGGTTGTAGAAACTTCAAGGGAGTGTAGACTTGGGCTTAGCCTAATTCCTTCACTTTCGATTGGCCTATGGGTTCCTTTTTGTCTAACAATTATTGGCCCATTATATTGTACTATTTAAGCCCATCAAACCAATCTCATTTAAGCCAATTAGCTTTTTGAAATCATTTCTTACATTTTAATTAATTAATTTCTACAAGTTCTGGAGATTTTTATTTCGAGCTGCCAAAATTTTAATTTTACTAAATCATGAAATTTTCAATCGTTACACTTATTCTACGCTCTGAATTCATAGTCTGACCTAATATTGAGTTTAGAATCTGATTCTAAGTTATAAAGTCGCAGTCTGATCTGATGCTGCATTTAGAGTCTGATACAGAGGTTCTGAATTCAGAGTCTGATCCTGAGGTTCTGAATTCAGAGTCTCAATTGATGATGCTTTAGAGTCTGATTTTGTGGTTCTGAATTCAGATGTTGATACCGAGGTTCTGAATTCAGAGTCTGATATGATGATTCTTCAGAGTCTGATTCTGAGGTTCTAAATTTAGATGCTGATACTGAGAATTTGAACTCAGAGTTTGATCTGATGATGCTTCAAAGTCTGATTTTGAGGTTATGAATTCGTATGTTGATCTAAAGCTAAGTTCAAAGTCTATGTTGATGTTTCTAACTTTCAAAGTCTGATGTTATGTTCTGACTTAAGAGTCTGATATGCTAGTACTTGGTTTTTTTAAGGAACATGTCATAAACAATAAATTGCTAATTACTTTCCCCAAATTTCGTCAACCTTAACTTAGAAAGTAAAAGATGTATATGATATGAAAATCTGACTCTATTAAGGAAGTTAAAACTTACTCAATTAAGAAGAAAATATATCAGATACTATTATGGAAGTATAATAACGGGATTGCCACTTTTGTAGATATATGAAACAAGAAAGACATTCTAAATAAGCAATTGAATTCCCTCCTTTTTTTTTGAATGAATCACAACAAGCAGAAGAAAGAAAGAAATAAAAGGATAACAATCTGACCTTGGAACCTAAGTTCTAATACCAACTGATGTGAACCCTGAGGGTAACAACCCTTGAACCCATGAACAATATGAATCACTAACCCAGAAAAGTTAATATGGATAGATTAGAATCCCTAGAGCCGTTGAATATTAGATTCAAGAACCTAGGTTGCAAGAAAATGCACAAAGTTTGCAAGATATTGATGAGTCATAGTTCTTTCATGAAGACAAGAGGATGCTTCACGAAATTCTCTCAAAATATATTTATTATCGATTGTTTAATGAAATAAAAAGTCATAGCCTTTTATAGGGAGACTTAACCCATAAGTCATAAAGGAAAAATCCTAATCACACCATTAATGCCTCAGACATACTCATACACGCTTAAACTACCACAAATTCCAACAGGCACGTGAAACCTAATTATAACCTCTAGTTCACGCGATCCCTCATACATGGCATATGCACGTGAACTATTAACCAAGCAATATAAGGCTTAAATAATTAATTATCCAGCCCATTACACAATTAAAAAAATAAATAAAACAAACCCAATTACTCTGCCAAATAATATCTCATCAATGGGCCGAATTATTACATCATTAGAAATGGATCAGGTTTAATTCCGAATCCAGCTAAGAGCCATCTCTTCTCTTCTGGCATCTCTCTTTCTATGCAAGACCAACTGCGTGATGTTTAAGATTCCAGGTGGGGACTCTTCCTGTGAGGTATTTGGGGGTTCCTTTGATCTCTACTAAACTTAGGGCCTCTGACTGTGCTTCTCTTGTGGATCGTATTGTTATGCGTGCTAAAAGTTGGAGTTGTAAGTTTCTCTCTTATGCAGTCGGCTCCAGCTTATAAGTCTGTTTTGTTCTCCATTCAAGTTTATTGGTCTTCTTTATTTATTCTTCCTAAGTCATGATTAGGAAGGTGGAGACTATCCTACGTTCTTTCCTTTGGAAGGGTAGTGCGCTTATCCCTACTGGGGCTAGAGTAGCTTGGACCAAAATTTGTTTACCTCTTAAGGAGGGGGGCCTGGGTATTAAGAGTCTGGAAGCTTGGAATAGAGCGGCTATTGTCAAGCATATTTGGTTTCTCTGTTCTGGCCAGGTTTCTTCTTGGTCTACTTGGGTTTACTCTTATTTACTGAGGGGGAGAAGTTTTTGGGAGATCCCACGTCCTTCTGATTGCTCTTGGAGTTGGCGTAAGATTTTGGAGCTTCGTTCTTGGTCCCGTCGGCGGATGAGTGTGAGTATTGGGAATGGTGAGTCGACTTTATTGTGGTTTGATAATTGGCACCCTGTAGGCCCGATTGTGGACTCGTTGGGCGAGAGAGTGATTTATGATTCTGGCTTGGATAGGATGGCGACAGTTGCTTCCATTATCTCTGATTCTGTTGGGCATTGGCCTCCTTCTAGATCTGCTGCTCTTGTTGATTTGGCTCAGACTCACCTTCCGTCTCCTTCTAGTTTGAGGGAGGATGTGCTGGTTTGGGAGGATGATAGACATGGAGATTTTCTGTGGATAGTGCCTGGAATGCTTTGAGGTCAAGGAGACCCGAGATCCCTTGGTCCCGAGTTGTCTGGTTTCGGAAATCTATCCTCCCCCGCCATTCTTTTCTTCTTTGGATGATTATTCAGGGAGGCCTTTGTACTCAGGACAGTCTGATGAAATTTGGTATATCCTCATGCTCGCGGTGTATTTTGTGTGGTTGTTCGAGTGAGGACATCGATCATCTTTTCTTTCATGCCTCTTTCATCGAGGGTTTGGTCGCCTGTGCTAGCCATGTGTGGTTTAGATAGGAGCTGTCGAGATTGGCGCCAAACTGTTGAGTGGCTTTGTCAGTTTTCCGGTGCCTCTTTATATCATCTTCTGGTTCGTCTGTCATTGCAGCGTCAGTTTACCATATATGGAGGGAGAGGAATGCTCGCACTCATGATATGCCTCTTAGGCCAGTTTCTGTTCTTCTATATGATATTGTTTTTGATGTTCGGAATCGTGTTAGTTCTTTACGTAAGGTGAATCCATCTTATGACAATAAATGGCTTCACCTTTCGTGGCACCTGCCCGATGACATCTTTAGTTATCTCTTGTAGCCGTTTGGCTTTCTTCTAGGAGGGCCTGTCCTCTCTAGATCCTGGGGGATGCCCCTTTGCTTTTGTATAGTTTTTCTTTTGGTTATAATACTTACCTTATCCAAAAAAAAAGGTCACATGGTGGTCCTTAATCATGCAAGTCTATCTTCATAGTTGAATCACTTAAGAATCCAAGGTAGGAATCAACCAGCGTCCTCTGAACAAGTCCATTAATCGCATCATTGATCTTTTTAGTTCTTGTAACATCCCCTCTCGGAGATACTACCGGCAGGGAATAGGCTGACCTATCCCCCTGAACCTCTGAATTTTTGACTATGAACATCATTATCAATACCATCTCAAACATAAACTCATGTATAGGGACCATAGCCTAACAGAACAACATAAAATGCATTTTTATACTCATAATTGTGTTCACAATAATACTTCACTTTACAACTCTTTTTTTTTGGATAAGGTAAGTATTATAACCAAAAGAAAACTATACAAGAGCAAAGGGGCATCCCCCAGAAACCTAGAGAGGACAGACCCTCCTAGAAGAAAGCCAAACGGCTACAAAATCAACAAAAGATGTCATCGGGCAGGTGGCCACGAAAGGTGAAGCCATTTATTGTCATAAGATGGATTCACCTTACGTAAGAACTAACACGATTCCGAACATCAAAAACAATATCATATAGAAGAACAGAAACAGGCCTAAGAGGCATATCATTAGTGCGAGCATTCCTCTCCCTCCATATATGGTATACTGACGCTGCAAAGGACAGACGAACCAGAAGATGACATAAAGAGCACCGGAGAACTGACAAAGCCACTCAACAGTTTGGCACCAATCTCGGCAACTCCAATCTAAACCACACATGGTTAGCACAGACGACCAAACCCTCGATGAAAAGATGCACTGAAAGAAAAGATGGTCGATGTCCTCACTCGAACAACCACAAAGAATACACCGCGAGCATGCAGATATACCAAATTTCATCAGACTGTCCTGAGTACAAATGCCTCCTGAATAGACATCCAAAGAAGAAAAGAGGGGCGGGGAATAGATTTCCGGAACCAGACAACTCGGGACCAAGGCATCTCGGGTCTCCTTGACCTCAAAGCATTCCAGGCACTATCCACAGAAAATCTCCCTTGTCTATCATCCTCCCAAACCAGCACATCCTCCCTCAAACTAGAAGGAGATCACTTTACAACTCTGTTAATGGAAACTTTTAACATAATATAATGACTTATGCACTACTAATATTTGCATGTAACTTTACTTTGACTCTGACCGTGCTAAACTTCCGACTCGACCTGGTGGTCCCAAAACACCCTAATGACTGCCATCAGTATCCATCCTCTTGCGCTCGTCCTTCGGGTAAACCTACAAAATAGAAATATTGAGAGTGTAGGGGGTTAGATCATTTGAACGACCTTTTTTTTTTTTTGGATAAGGTAAGTATTATAACCAAAAGAAAACTATACAAGAGCAAAGGGGCATCCCCCAGAAACTAGAGAGGACAGACCCTCCTAGAAGAAAGCCAAACGGCTACAAAAGATCAACAAAAGATGTCATCGGGCAGGTGCCACGAAAGGTGAAGCCATTTATTGTCATAAGATGGATTCACCTTACGTAAAGAACTAACACGATTCCGAACATCAAAAACAATATCATATAGAAGAACAGAAACAGGCCTAAGAGGCATATCATGAGTGCGAGCATTCCTCTCCCTCCATATATGGTATACTGACGCTGCAAAGGACAGACGAACCAGAAGATGACATAAAGAGGCACCGAGAACTGACAAAGACTCACTCAACAGTTTGGCACCAATCTCGGCAACTCCAATCTAAACCACACATGGTTAGCACAGACGACCAAACCCTCGATGAAAAGAGGCACTGAAAGAAAAGATGGTCGATGTCCTCACTCGAACAACCACAAAAGATACACCGCGAGCATGCGGATATACCAATTTCATCAAACTGTCCTGAGTACAAATGCCTCCTTGAATAGACATCCAAAGAAGAAAAGAATGGCGGGGAATAGATTTCCGGAACCAGACAACTCGGGACCAAGGCATCTCGGGTCTCCTTGACCTCAAAGCATTCCAGGCACTATCCACATAAAATCTCCCTTGTCTATCATCCTCCCAAACCAGCACATCCTCCCTCAAACTAGAAGGAGACGGAAGATGATTCTGAGCCAAATCAATAAGAGCAACAGATCTAGAAGGGGGCCAATGCCAAGCAGAATCAGAGATAATGGAAGCAACTGTGGCCATTCTATCCAAGCCAGAATCATAAATCACTCTCTCGCCCAACGAGTCCACAATTGGGCCTACAGGATGCCAATTATCAAACCACAATAAAGTCTTCTCACCATTCCCAATACTCACTCTCATAAAACTATCTTTCCTGAAAATCATGTCTCTGAGAATCTGTAGAAAACATGACGTGTAAGTGCGTTATGTATCGTTATGCCCCCATACGCCTAGAAAATCTATAGAAAACCTGACACACGGGGTGTTACGTATCGCCGTCCTCCCATACGACTATCTAGTGGTCTTGGGGCGTTACTATAGGAAACGACTTTCCTTATGCACGGCGGAAATGTGATTGGCATCGGGATCGACCTTGAAACATTTTATTGCCTTCTTCTTTTGTTGAAACCGAATTTCACCAAATTTTGGTGAATTGATTTACTCTTCGATGTGGATTTGCTTCCTCTAAGATCTGATGCTAGGATCAACCACCCGATCTTTCGAAATATGACTTCAAACCAACAAGCCGAAGTGTGCGCTTCACTCACAAAGATGAATCTATAAACTATTTAGAGAAGTTGTTGTCACAATTTCTTTTGGCTTAAAGAATATTGAATGAAGAAGATAGATATATAACTCACTCTAATTTTCTTTCTATTCTTAACACTTGAGAAAATAAATTTTCTTTTAACACTTAAGAAAAAATTATTGATTTTCTTTTATCTCTACCTCTCTCACAAACTTGTGTGAATGGTGTATTTTTCCTAAGGTTTCCTTACTCAACTATTGAATGGAAATGGTAGAGATAATATTCTTTCCAAAACCAACTACTCTTGTCATTAAGTCACTAATACTTTCTTACAATGGCAAACACATTACTTTGGAGGCCATACCAAAACATAAGAAGTAAACTACTAATGACAAAGCAATTAGGTATTTAGGTCATACCTAATAGACATGAATTGTTGGAGATTATGGCAACCCATATGGTGTTGTCTCCAAGATAATTTAAAATTCATTATCATAATAATGATGTAATTACCTTAATAAGATAATTATTACTACATTGATTATCTTATAATCATAATTTGATTATCTCATAATCAAATAATTCTAGAAAATATTATATTAAACAAATTTAATATAGTTTTTCGTTTGTGACAAATGATATTATTAATCATATTAATAATATACTAAAATATATGTGAGTATATAATTAGACAATCCAATATATTAGGTTTGAAATAGTTAATCGAGCTAGCACGGGAACCAAATGGACCTACAGTTCTAAGCTCCAATAATCTTGAAATATTTTTTTTAGTTCTAAACTCCAATAATCTCGAAATATTAATTAAACTCCTTAATTAAATATTACTAATTATTAACTTCGGGTTATTCCACTAAAACTCAAAGTTGAACTCTCATTGTCGTAGATGAAAAATATAAGCCGAACAACTTCAATGTCCATCGATATAGTCATTATATATGGATTAGCCCTTCACGGATATCTCATAATTAGAGCTGGGTCATAAGTCCGTCATACCATTCTAATTATTTTATCACTTAAGTAGCATTGATTCTATAATGAATAATTAATTAATAACTATTATGAATATTAATCTTTCTATTCGTAATAGAAATATTTGAGCGCTCTAATTGTTCAGGCCCCGAACCAACTCTTAAGAGAGATACTCTTCTACTTCTCGTAAGAAGGAATGAACTCCATGTCTATGTAAAACGTTCCTAGCTACACACCAAACCATATCCCTAAAAAACGTAGTTATTGGCTTGGGAATGCTTCACCAACCTCGCCTTAGTAAATCAAAGGACATAGTCTGTCATGTTGGAGTTCGTAGTACACTCACGATTGATATCAATCCATATATAACCATTTAGTTCATAAAAATGAATTTCTTCGGTTAATGGATATTATAAGATATTCATTTTTATCTAGGTCTAGTCATATATGATCACATCATACAAGGTGCCTCCATTCCCATGTCACCACATGAACAACCCGGATCAAGGTCGTTATACAAGTATAGAGTGGAGCGCAGGTACAAAGTACCATTTTTGCTTGCTCTCTATGGACTGTTTTAAATTACTAACTTCATACTTAAATTCTATTATGTATCAAGCATACACTAAGTTGGAAAGCACATGAGTAATGAAAGGTAAACAAGACATTTTATAATATGCGATTTAAATCAAACAAATTTGATAAATGAATAATACATATATTATTTCAGTAAATAATTATGTTTACAATACATGAAGCTATAGTTCATATATCCCAACAGTTTCCCACTTGAACTAGAGTAAATGAGACATGTCATATAATCCTAAACCCCCCTTTAGGTGACCTTCGAAAACTGTAGTCGATAAGGTCTTTGTAAATGGACCAACCAGGTTTCTCCGGATGGAATCTGCGTGACAGTGACATCTCCTCTCTGCATTATCTCCCTGATGAGATAATATTCTCTCTACATGTTTTCCTCTCTTGTGGCTTCTTGGTTCCTTGGAATTCGCCACTACACCACTATTATCGCAATAAAGTGTGAGTGGTTTATCCATATCTGGAAGAACTTCTAGATCTCCTAAGAACTTATGAAGCCAGACTGCTTCCTTAGCTGTTTCACAAGCTGCTACTTATTCAGCCTCCATGGTGGAGTCAGCAATACAAGATTTATTTATGCTTCTCCACACAATGGCTCCACCACCTAGGTTGAACACTGATCTGGATGTAGATTTTCTAGAATCAACATCCGTCTGAAAATCAGAATCTGTATATCCTCTGAGGATCATATCGTCAAGAGAATATACAAGCATATAATTTCTCGTTCTCTTAAGATACTTGAAATATGTTTCACCGCCACCCAATGATCTAATCCTGGGCTGGATTGAAACCTACTGACTACTCCCACTTTTGTAATATTGTAACACCCGGTAATCTTGATGACCATTACGCTATAGAAGGTATGATACATGATGTATATCATGTTCAAGCATGTACGTGCTCACGAAATTACATTTCCGGTATTCGAAAATTCCTCGCAGTTCCAATATAAAATTTAACCGAGAATGCAACCCGAACATCCCTTAGTATTTCAGGGATAGAGTTTTCATACGATCTCTGATTTTTATGTATTTTATATCACCGGAAATCTAAGACAAAGATATATAAAATTTATATTGAACATTTTTCTAAATTATTAGAAGAACTTGATCGAATTTGGTCATTTTCCCAGACCCTTTGCAGGGTGATGAAAATAAGAAATATGAAAGGAATTGCCTTCCAACCCAAGCCCATCACTTTTCTCATTATGGACCAATAACCCTAAAATATCTCCCAAACCCCCTAAACTCCTCTAGAAAAAACTAAACAAATCAAGAAAAAAAATGTGAGCCATTAGCCCATACTATAAAAAGGTCAATATTCTTTCATCCAAAAGAAGAAAGAAAAAGGGGAAAGAACGTGAGAGATAAGAGAAGAAGGAAAGAAGATGGGAAAAGGACAAAGTGAGAGGATTGTGATCTTATAAGAAGTTTGGAAGAAGAATGAAATGAGCTCCAACACAAACCTGAGTCTAGAAAGGATGGGGGAAGGCGTATAGGCTCCACATAAGAAGAAAGAACATGATTCAAGTTGAGTAAGGCTTGACCCAAATCTTTATATATTGAGTTTTGAGGATTATTGTATGATATTAGTTATAAGTTGATGTCATTTGGGTGGTTTTTGTATTTAGAAGTTGATGTTGTAAGGAATATTAAATATGGAACTAAATTGAAGTATATGGAAATTCGATATTGTGATGATAATAGAAGGTTAAATTTTGATGATTAGAAAGATGATGGATGATCTAGTTTTTATAAAGATGAGGAGGTTGGGTTTATTTTGGAGAATGTCATTGGGAAGTCCATGATAGGCCTTGAAAATGGCTTAGCGTTGTGATGCATAGAAAACAGAGGCTCTCTACATCGGGCCTGATCAAGTGGGCGTCGCGACGTGAAATAGAATATACTCTCTGCTTGGCTCGGATTGCATGGGCGTTGTGACGTGCTCTTACCTAGCTTCGTGATACATGAAAAGTTTCATAACATTTCAATTTCAACCTAGGATGTTAAGGACCATCCTAAGAGTTTCATATTGAGGCACATACACGCAATATGACAAGTCGCAAGAATAATACATCATGTGGTGTTGATGGATTAGTGGAATTGAGAAGTTTAGTTTAATTTCAAACATGTTTCACACCTTATATTCTAATTGAGTTTCTCGACTATAGATCATCGCAAGAACCACAATATTCTTTGATAAAGCGAAGTAATATCAGTCAGATCCTAAAATCTGTGAGTGGACCTTTCTTTTCAAATTGATATTTACTTATTTTTTGTTGAAATGAGACTCACTTTGAAGCACATAAGGCGTTAGCCTAGTTTATTTCAGTTACATTATGAATGAAAATGTTTTGGAAAGTTTTGACGATAAAAGAACGATTTTATTGATTTTTGGAGGCATGGGGAAAATCCCACCTCTAATGTGACTTACAGAATTGATGGCTATGGGAATTGACGGATATAACATGTGCACATGTAGAGCGGAACTAATTGGATAGTGATACGTAAAGTCCCTAGATCCTAGATTTCAGGGCTAGGGGGACTGAGAGACATAACGCCCCTAGAACCTAGATTCAGGGACATGATAGTGGCATGCATATTAAGGGATGACGATATGTAACGCCCCAATCGCATGAATTTGCACACCTAACTCCAGTTCAGTGGCTTAGGGGATGGCGATACGTAACACCCAAGACAACTAGTTTAGGCGTATGAGGGACGTTGATATGTAACACCCCCATGCGTCAGGTTTTCTACCGATACTAAGAGACATGGTTTTCAGAATAATGGTTTTATAAAAGATCTTTGCCAAGAAATGGTTTTATAGGAAATTCAGAGTTTTACAGAAAGAAAGGTTTATAGATAGTTCCACAAAAAGAGATTGGATTTTCAGAAAAGAAAGAGTTTTCAGAAAAGAAAACTTTCTTTAAAGGTTTCAGTTTTAAAATAATGGATTTCATAAGTATTTCATTTTTTTCCATTTTAAAACTGTACACTCACTAGGTCGTTCAAACGATCTAACCCCCGTCACTTCCAATTTATTTGTTTTACAGGTTACTCGAAGGACGAGCGCGAGAGGATGGATACTGTGGGAAGTCACTAGGGTGTCTGGTCCACCAGGTCAAGTCAGGGATAACGTTCAGACAGTATCACAGTCTAGTCATAGTCAAAGTAAAGTTTCATGCATACATTGGTATTGAATAAATCATTATAATGAGTTAAAAGTGTCAATATCAGAGTTGTGAACAAAACTATACTCGAGTATACAGTTATGAGTACTTGAGTTGCATGTTATGCTGTTGAACTGGGCAATGGTCCCATGTATGATTAAAATTTGAGATAAGACTAATGGAGTAGTTCAGACACAGAGGTTCAGGGGGATAGGTCGGCCTATTCCCTGCTGGTAGCATCTATGGGAGAGGGATGTTACAAATATAACCAATTTACTTCTTCTTTTGATATCGATCATACTAAGTCTTGATTCTAGACTAGGGTATCTAAAATCCTCACGTTCTCTTAGGTATCTTAAACCTATTAGGAATCTTCAAAACTAGATCAGGTTTCTTACTTCTTTACTTTTCTATCCACCTTCTATCGTTCGGAAAGCTTGCTATGAATAAAAGGATCTCCAAAGTTACTGAATCTACTCTATAGGATTCTCCGAGGAGGGAAGAAACCTAACTTTAGCCTATCTGACATTCTTATGTCTATTTCTCATCGTTCTATTCTCTTCATTACTACAAGCTCATGAATTTTCTTTACTATCAATTATGTTTCTACTCAATTGATTACCTCGACTAACTCTAAGCAAATATGTCTTTCTTTAATTTCTAGTTCTACACTTCTTCTAGCTTTCTCTCTTTTTAAAGCTTCAGGTATATATTCTCGAAAATGTATAATTGTAAGGATATTCAAATGATTCTTGAAAAGGTTACTAACCTTTCTATAAGGCTTGAGGACGTACTCGAGGATCAAATACTGGAGAGGTAGTGTCTCGCATACAAGTACCCTGGGAATACTACGTATACAAGACCCTAACACTCTACCCACTGTAGTCACTGACTCCCTAGACCATGCACCGATACCAACTTTGTAACATCCCTCTCTCGGAGATGCTATCGGCACGCGGCAGATTACCCTATCACCCTCAGCCTCTAAATAACTGACAAATTAACTGAACTCTACTACTTTTCTTTTTGTTTGAAAATCATAAATCTCATACTTATACAGGAGGGCTACGTGCCCAACTTAAATTAATTAAACAACCATCGCTCCTTACAACTATATCTAGCCATATTAAAACTATGGTAACTTTTCCTTTGATAACATTACGTAATGTCTCTCAAGCAACTAACACATAACTTGCACTTTAACTCTTAAAAATAAAATATCTACTCACATTGCTATGGTAAATTGAGAGCGGTTCACGGAGTAGGCGACCGTCTAGTATCCTATAATCGATCTAAAGTCCATACAATCGTTAGTTTCTATAACTCAGAATATTTTCATATGGTATAAAAGAATATACATTGCATTGACACTTAATCTTGCTGAATATTAGAGATATTTATGGTATCTTATGATTTTTATGGGCTTAGATTTAGAGTTATGCAAATGCGGTAGCGGAAACTTAGATTTTACTAGTCGCTAAGAATGCACTATTTGACGCCTAAATTTGAAATTCACTGTAACTTAATGGGAATGAATCAAAGGCTGAAAACTAATTGTAAATTTCAATTTTAGAAATTTAAGTTATCAATCGAAGTTCAGGGGCTGTTCAAGCTGAAACATAGTGTGTAGTGACAATAGGTCCCCCAACTTTAAAAATTCGGTTTAGCCTCATCCTAAGTCTAAAAAATTATGATTTTTGGATATGTTACTACATTATGTGTCTAGAACAAAAATGCTCTCAACTTTCCTTTCCCCTCTCGGCGATTCCCGTCCTTTTCGTCGTGAGCCTTAATCTCTTTGGTCTCTACCAAATCGATAATTTGTTCTGCCCTCTTCTCCACCCTCTTTCTTTACCTCTGCTCTTTCCCTTCTGCTGTCGTTCTTTCTTCCCCTTGTTTCCCGTCCTTCGTCTATGTCTCCGTCTGTTTTGCCTGTGGTGGGGCCACGCCTCCCTAGTGCTGGCCGCAAGGCTATTAGGGTAGTTTCTCGTGACTCTTTGGCTCCTACAGCCTCCTCGTCTCCTGTGGATCTTGGATTAGGTCGTTTGGTTTCTGTGCAGGGTCCGGCGAGCTCTTCTGCGGCTACTCTCGCCGGTGCCGGCGCCTGCGTCTAGTACCAAGCCCTATTTATCTGCTGGTGTCATTCTTCATGCTTCTGGCTCAGTGTCCCTTGATTTGGTTTCTGCATCTGATAGCGTTCTCGGTGGGGCTGGGTATGGCGTACCCTCTGATTCTGTTTACGCCTCTTGTGGTTCTGGTATAGGGGTTGAAGGGGGTTCAGATGGCTCTGGTTCTGGTCTGGTCTAGTCAGGGGTTCTTTTGCTCGCTCGGGTTTAATGGTTCTGGGATTGGCACATCTTCTGAGTCTGTTAGTGTTTGTGTTTCGGGACTCGGTATTGCAGGTGGATCTTCTGGCAGGTTGGACTCTTGTGCAGTGGGTTTGGTGAATGGTGGCTCTGTTTGTAGTGTTGGTGTTAACGTTTTTGGTGTTGAGGGTGGCTCTAGTGGTGGGAGTATTCTTGGTTCTGATGTTGTGAACTTTCCGGTTACCCCTTCTGTTGTGCATCCAGTTTGTGAGTCCTTGGCTGCTAATTCTGCTTCCGTTGTGACTGGTTTGTGTGACTCTGGTAGTCAGGATGCTTGTGTGAATCTGGTCAGGTTGCTACTACTATTGCAGGTGAGGCTACTGTTGTTTCAGTCCTGACTGTGAATGAGGCTGGTGTTGCCGTGAGGGGTTGGGCTAGTAACACTTTTGATGATTTTTGTCCTGCCGTCTGGGTTTGTGTTCTGATTTTGTTTCGTCGGGTATGAAATTGAGTAATTCTGTTGATGGTGCGAGATCCTCGGGGGCTGTTAAGGTAGATGGTTTGTCTGTGTTGTCTCCTGCAGTCGCTTTAGGGGCTAATCCTAAGAGTTATGCTAGTGTGCTGAATGAAACCTAAAGGAGTAGATCTTCTTGACTCAGCTTGTTTTTCTACTGTTTTGCACTATGTTCAACCAAATGTTATTGATGGCAAGGTTATAGTGTGCCCTCCTGCTGAAGTTATTGAAGAAGGTAGTGTGTATTGGCGGAGTACATTAGTTGTTACTTTGTGGGTAAAAGACTTCCTTTTCAAACTGTCAACTCTATTGCACACAAGTTATGGAGGAGGCTAGGCTTGCTAGAGGTTCTTACCTCCGATAATGGTTTCTTCTTGTTTAGATTTAATAGCCTTAAAGACGCTAGTGTGGTGTTGGATGGGGCCCCATGGCATATGGCTAATAGACCGTTGTTTCTCAAACTTTGGCATCTTGATTTATCTTGACTAAGGAGGACTTGTTCAAGGTTCCGGTATGGATCAGACTCTATGACCTGCCTATTACTTTATGGACGGCGAAAGGAATTAGCTGTGTTGCTAGTGCAGTTGGTAATCCTCTCAATGCTGACAATGTTACCATTTCCAGGAAACGGCTCAGTTTCGCTCGTGTTTGTGTTGAGATTGATGCTCGGAACCCCATGGCTGAGGAGATGTTTTTCCAAAATCCTAATGGTACTAGGGTACCTATTAGGTTGAGTTCGAATGGGTTCCTTTGAAATGTTCCACTTGTGAAGTTTTTGGCCACTCAGTGAATTCTTGCCCTAAAAAGGCTCCTAGTAAGGAGGTTTCTAAACCTTCTCAATCCTGGATTCCCAAGCCTTCTATTCCGTCTATGGATAAAGCTGCTATGGTTGACACTAATAAGGAAGTAGAGGGTGTCTGGATCCCGGTCACTAAGAAAAAGAAAGGCAATGGAGCATCTGTGACTACCCCTATTAGCTCGAGTGGTGATGTGACTCAGGATGTTTATACTGACATGACTCTTGTTTTGGGTGAATGCTCTTCTAATGGGTTGGATTCGGCTCTGGTTACTCCTCATTTGCCTGTGGCTTCTTCTGAGACAGTTTATGTGGAGGCAGTTGGAAATATGGAAGGTGAGTGTTCCCTTGCTTCTTCACATCTTGTTGAGGGTCCCCCTAAGTCTGAGTTAGCCGAGTCCTCGCCCTCTGTATCTTTTGATTCGCCTACCCCCATGGTTAACAATTTGGCTAATAAGGCCATTGACTCTCTGGATTTCAAGAAATTGGCTTATGGTAATAAATCTAGAAAGGGTTCTGGTGGTAAGAGGAGTCAGAAACGGCAGTCCCCTAGGGGGGGTCGTCGGCGCTGATTTGGTTGGTTGGACCTACTCTTCTCTGTTTTAATGATTTTTGGTTGTTGGAATATTCGGGGTCTCAATGACCCATTAAAACATGCTGAAGTTAGGAGGTTTCTTTGTGATGAGAAGCTCTCGTTGTGTGGTGTAGTTGAAACCAAGGTTAAGGAGGTTAATTTTGTGAATGTCTCTCGTGCGATTAATCCTTCATGGAAGTTTTTTTGCAATTCTGATGTTAGCCCGTTGGGTCGTATCTGGGTTTGTTGGACCCTAGTGACATTGATGTTAGCATTATTCACTCTTCAGTTCAAGTTATTCATTGCAGCGTGTCTCATATCTCTGGGAGGTGGAATTGTGTAGTTTCGGTGGTTTATGGTGAGTGTGACTACGAGAAGCGTCGGGAACTTTGGGCTGACCTGATTTCTAGTGGTAGTGTTTTTGATGATTCTCCGTGGCTTTTTTGGGAGACTTCAATGCCATCCGTTCTCCGATTGAGCATTGTGGTGGGTCTGTGGCTTGGCCGGCTTGGAAAGATGATTTGGGCTGCTGTTTGGGTCAGGCTGGTTTGGATGACCTTCAGTTCTCTGGTTGTCAGTTTACTTGGTTTAATAAGCAGATTCAGTCTCCTATTTGGCGTAAGCTGGACCGTGTTCTTGTTAACTCTTCTTGGGAGGGTGTCTTTCCCGGGTTCCTCTGCCTGCTTTCTCCCCCCCCCCCCCCGATTTCTGATCATTCTCCTATGGTAGTTAAGCTTGCAGAGCTCCCTAAGAGGAAAATCCCCTTTAAATTCTTTGATTTTTGGGCTGATCATCCTGATTTTCTCTCTGTTGTGGCTAGGGCGTGGAATATTGATGTTCATGGCACTCCTATGTTCCGTTTATGTTGTAAGTTGAAGAGTGTTAAGGTGGCCTTGAAGAAGTTTAATGTTGAGCATTCTCTAAGATTTCGTGTCGAGTCTTGGAGATTAGGAAGGAGGTGGACAGAGTGCAATGTGCTTACAGGACCACCCTAATGACCCTGCTCTGGCTAGCAGAATAAGCTAGCCTTTCGTTACGGTATGGAGACTTGAGCCGGGCTGAGGAAGGCTCAATAGACAGAAATCTCGTGTTCAGTGGCTTAACCTTGGGGATCAGAATACTAAATTCTTCTTCTTCTACTGCTATAAAGAGTTTTCACGGTCGCAGCAAGATTACTACTATCACTAAGGAGGATGGGACCCGCTTGGAGGAAGATGTATTGGTTAGAGATGAGTTTGTTTCCTTTTTGAGACTCTTCTAGGTCCCCAGCATGGTCAGCAGGATTTTGATAGGGGGCCATTCAATCTGCCATTTCTAAACATGTGACTGTCGAGCAGAGTGAGACTCTTTCCCGGGAGGTTTCAGACGAGGAGATTAAGGCTGTCCTTTTCGCGTCGAAGGATAATAAAGCTCCATGCCCAGATGGGTTTACTTCGGGTTTCTTCAAGAAGTCTTGGAATATTGTTGGGAATGATGTTCTTTGTGCTATTCACTCTTTCTTTTCTTCTGGGCGTCTCTTTGAAGCAGGTTAATGCTACTTATATTGCTCTGATTCCTAAGATTCCTAACCTTCTCTCTCAGGTTAAGGATTATAGGCCTATTTCTTGCTGCAATACTATTTACAAGTGTATTGCTAAGCTTATTGCGAATAGGATCAAGGTTATCCTTCCTTCGGTGATCAGTCATAATCAATCTGCTTTTGTTGCGGGACGGCGTATCAGTGACAATATTCTTTTATGTCAGGAATTGGTTCGGAATTATCACCGGATGGTAGTTCCCCGAGATGTGCTCTTAAGATTGACTTGATGAAAGCTTATGACTCTGTTCGTTGGGATTTCTTGGTTGAGGTGTTGCGGACTTTGGTATTCCTGAGAGGATGGTGGGTTGGATTCAGGAATGTATGACTACTACCAGGTTTTCTTTGTCTATTAATGGAGAGTTGCATGGTTTTTTCTTCTGGGGGTCGTGGGTTGCGACAAGGTGATCCTATGTCTCCTTATCTCTTTGTTATGGCTATGGAAGTTCTGTCAGGTCTTCTTCGTAATATGGCTCTTAATCCGGGTTTCAAGTTCCACTGGCGGTGTTCTAAGGACCGTTTTACTCATCTCTGCTTTGCGGATGACCTTATGATTTTTTGTAAAGCAGATGCTTCCTCGGTTTCCTTGATCAAGGATTGTCTCGGGCAGTTCAGTGGTTTATCAGGTTTGATCCCGAATCCAGCTAAAAGTCATTTCTTCTCTTTCTGGTATCTCTTCTACCATTCAGGGCCAACTGCGTCATGTTTTGGGTTTCCAAGTTGGAGTTCTTCCAATGAAGTACTTAGGAGTCCCATTGATCTCTACTAAACTTCGGGCCTCAGATTGTGCTTCTCTTGTGGATCGTATTGTTATGCGTGCTAAGAGTTGGAGTAGTAAGTTTCTCTCTTTTGCGGGTCGGCTTCAGCTTATTAAGTGGGTTTTGTTCTCCATTCAAGTTTATTGGTCTTCCTTATTTATTCTTCCTAAGTCAGTTATTAGGAAGGTGGAGACGAATCTGCGTTCTTTCCTTTGGAAGGGTAGTGCGCTTACCTCTAGTGGGGCGAGAGTGGCTTGGAGTAGAGTTTGTCTACCTTTAAAGGAGGGGGGGGCTGGGGATTAAGAGTTTGGATACTTGGAATAGAGCGGCTATTGTTAAGCACATTTGGTTTCTTTGTTCTCGCCAGGTTTCATCTTGGTCGAATTGGGTCCACTCTTATTTGTTGAGGGGGAGAAGTTTTTGGGGAGGTCCCATGTCCTACTGATTGCTCTTGGAGTTGGCGTAAGATCTTGGAGCTTCGTTCTTGGTCCCGGCGGCGGATGAGAGTAAGGATTGGGAATGGTGAGAAAACTTTATTGTGGGCATCCTCTGGGCCCGATTGTGGACACGATGGGTGAGAGAGTGATTTATGACTCTGGCTTGGATATGATGGCCACAGTTGCTTCCATTATCTCTGATTCTACTTGGCGTTGGCCCCCATCTAGGTCTGCTGCCCCTTGTTGACTTGGCTCAGTCCCAGCTTCCGTCGCCTTCTAGTTTGGGGGAGGACATGCTGATTTGGGAGGATGATAAAAGGGGGAGATTTTCTGTGGGTAGTGCCTGGAGCGCATGCGTTCTAGGGGAAATTTGCTGCTTTGGTCTCGAGTGTTTGTTCCAGAAGGCTATTCCCCGCCATTCCTTCTTACTTTGGATGTCTATTCAGGGAGGCCTTTGTACCCAGGATTGTTTGATGAGGTTTGGTATCTCTACTTGCTCGCGTTGTATTCTCTGTGGTTGTTCAAGTGAGAACACTGATCATCTTTTCTTCCAGTGCACCTTCTCTTCGAAGGTCTGGTCGTCTGTGCTGGCTATGTGTGGGATAGATTGGACTCGCCGGGATTGGCGTCATTCTGTTGAGTGGTTATTTCAGTTCACTGATGCCTCTCTATGTCACCTTCTTGCGTCTGTCATTTGCCGCGACAGTCTACCATATTTGGAGGGAGAGGAATGCTCGCACTCATGATATGCCTTTTCGGCCTGTTTCTACTCTCATTTATGATATTGTCTTTGATGTTCGGAACCGTGCTAACCTTTTACGTAAGGAGAAACCATCTTATGACAATAAATGGCTTCACTTTTCTTGGCACTTGCCCGTTGACATCTTCTGATTGTTCTTTTGCTTGTAGCCTTTCGGCTTTTCTACTAGGAGGGCTTGTCCTCTCTAGTTGCCCCAGTATGCCCCTTTGCTCTTTGTATAGTTTTCTTTTGGTTATAATACTTACTTTATCCAAAAAAAAATTATGTGTCTAGGTTATCCAGAATTTTACAGTTCTTAGGTTATCCAGAATTTTACAGTTCATCATTTATACATCAAAAACTCAACTTATAAATGAATTATCACAGCCTGTCCGGAAAATATCTCAGGTTAACTTCACTGATCAACTTCCTTATTTTGCCCTCTTCTTTAATACACTTAATTCGGCAACAACCAACAGAATTTTCCTTATTATAAACACTATTTATTACATATACAACCTATTTACTTTCTTAATTTCATCTAAGTTATGTATTTTAAAACACCATTACTACAATATTTCCAACCAAACTCTACAAACTACCAGCACCCAAAGCATATACCACTACATATTCCTTCAAACACAAAAAAAAAAAAAAACAGCCCTTAAGCTTTGAGGAAAATTGGGCATTTTTAAAATGAACACCTAATACATGTGTAAACTATCATGAAATGCATATGGATGTATACACTAGCTACTTAATTTAAGCTTAAATGAACAAGATAAGATATAGGGTTCTTGGGGAAAATTGGGACATCCTTATTCATGCTTAAAACTGAAAAAAAAAATTGAGAAGAGAAAGGAGTTAAGAAGCTTACTCATCTTGATCATTCTCAAAATTTCCAAGAAATCTACCAACACCATATATTTGCATGGAAGAGGAAGTGAAGAAAATTTCAGGGGCTGTTTTATTTTCTCTTGGAGAATCATGAGAAGAAGAAGAAGATAATGTCCCAAAAATTGCATCATGGGTTCTTTATATCAAATACAAGTCAAGGGCAAAGTGGTCACTTCAAATGAAATGCAAGGGTTTCATTATTTTTGATTTATTCAAGAAATAAACTGTTCATGTGATGTAAACTTATATTTTCGACATGGTTCGGGTACGAATTTGGGAAAATGTTCAACATAGAAGTTGTAGGTCTTGGTCTGAGCTTTCCGATGATATAAAATTTGAAAAACTCAGAGGATGTATAAAGAAGTTATGGCTAAAATACGGAAAATCTGCATGTTGATTCAAAAAAATAGTAAAAGTGCTCAATCTGAAAATTTGTCCGAGACCTCTGTACGAGATTCATAAGGGGTGAAACCTATTTTAATATTATTTCATGAGTTTAAAAATATTAAAAATTTAAAAATTAAAAATAAAATTTATTCTGAGCCGTAGTAATTTTATTTGAGCTATAATATAATGTTTCAGCTGTTATACTTTCGAAACCAAACAATCTAACACCAACTCTCCCTAGTATTCATTGGCCTCGAAGTCTCTCAAGCATTCCTGACCAAAAAAATAACATAGTGATCATCCACTTTCAAATCCGACCAACCATCCTATCTGGAAACCCAATAGTCATCAACACCTTAACCATAAAATCCCACCGAACTGTATCATAAGCCTTCATCAAATCAATCTTAAGAGCACATCTCGATACCCCACCAGTCCTATGATATTTTCTTACCAACTCCTGACATAAAAATGTTATCACAAATATGTCTACCTGCCATAAAAGCAGATTGATTAAGACTAACCATTGAAGGAATGATAATCTTAATTCGATCTACAATAATCTTAGAGATACATTTATAGATTGTGTTGCAACAAGAAATGAGCCGAAAATCCTTGACTTGTGAAGGATTAGAGATCTTCGGAATAATAGAAATAGACGTTTCATTCACCTGTTTCAATACTTCCTGGAAATAAAGAAGGATCAGATAGTATGAGTAACATCATCACTCACCACACACCAAGCATTCTCAAAGAAACCTGAATTAAACCCATCTGGCCCATGAGCCTTATTATCCTTCAAATAAAATATTAATGTCGTAATCTCTTCTCCTGAAACCTCTTAAACAAGAGCCATTCTCTACTCATAAAAAACAAACTGGGTAATAGTTGAGTGAAGAAGATCCCTATCGACATCGTGCAAACCCGACTGAGGCCCCAAAAGAGTCATAGAAAAGGACATAGTCTCCTCTCAGTCCAGTTCAAGATCCTCCAAATGAGTCTTGTCGTCTTTGGAAATAGTAGTAATCTTACTACACTGATGATGGTGTTTTATAGCCCTGAAGAAAAAATTTGTATTGTAATCACCAAGATTAAGCCATTGAACCCGAGACTTTTGTCTGATCAAACACTCCTCAGCTTGACTCGAAATACCATATATCACATACAATCTTACCTCCTTATAAAATAGAAAATGATATAATGAGACAACTGCAACGCACTCTGCACCTCATCCAACTCTCTTCTAACACCTATGGCTCTACCATAAAGATTAGAAAATTACTCTTGATTTAACCTTCTTAGTGCCACCTTAGAATTCTTTAATTTCTTGTACAAATAGAACATATGAGTTCCACAAACATCAACATCCCAAGCTTTAGCCACTACTGAAATGAAATTTGGATGCTCAGCCCAATAATCAAAGAAATTAAAAGGAATATTCCTTTTATAAAGCTCTACGAGAGTGACCACCTTAGGAGAATGATTTGATATTCCAGAAGAAAGAAACCTAGCGACCGAACCAGGAAAAAAAATATAAAACCCCCTCTTGGGGATGCTATCGGTAGGCGACAGGTTGACCTATCACCAATAGCCTCTAACTAACTAACTCACTAACTGAACTCTACTATTTTTCTTATTCTGTAACAATCACACACATACACTACAGGGCTATATGCCTAACTTAAATTAATTAAAAAACCATTGCTCCTTATAACTATGTGTTAGCCACATTAAACTCTGGTAACTACTTTCTCTGACAACGTTACATAATAACTCTTCGGCAAAGTTTCAGTTGTAGGAACTACTTTCCTAAAGCAGCGAAAACATGTTAGGCACTCGGGATCGGACTAGAAAAATTTTCTGCCCTTCCCTTCTTCTGGCCGAATCTGACCAGCTCTCCCACTGAAACTTTGCTTCTATTTTGGGCAAAATTTCAGCCCCCGAACAGTGGCACAAAATTGGACTTTTTGGACCTGAAATGCTCTCATCTCACTACCCAAATCAGTCCCAATATGCGTGAGTCACACCAGTATTTTCAGGTCTGTTTTTTCAATTAAAACAGCCCCAACACAGCCGTAGAACACCCCTAAATATTCATTAAAAATTCTGGAACAAAACCAATTCGAACCAAGCTCCATTACACAATTTTTAGATGTGGCAGTGAACAGAAAAATGCTCACTACATGTAGTGACATGAATCTAGCAACTCAAGGAACAATAGATCCTTTGCAATTGCCAACAGGTCCAATCAAACGCCAAACAGCTAAGAAGATCAGAGACGCAATGGCGAGGCTAGCACAAAATGTCATGGTCGAGTGTGACAGACAACTCCGGGGCATATTGGCGTCACATGAGGGCTTCAATGGAGTGGGTCCAAAGCTATTTCACTTGACCCAAGTCATACCAGAGTAACGCACCAGCAATCCTGAAGCCGAGTACATTTTTAACGGATCAAGCCGATTCAAGCCTGACACTAAATATTCGGCCAAGATAAGACTTATTGGACTTTATGACACATCATTATGCCTTTATACATGGAAGCCACGAATTTGGAGGTATTTTGTATAAGGAAACAACTTTAGACAAATTTGGAAAAGCTTTCCACATTTGTTGACTTTTATGATTTTGTGTTTTTACTTTAGACTTTTTTGGCAAAGTTATTTATTAAGTCTTTGTTTGTTATTGATTAAGTCTTTGTTTATTTTGACTTTGTGTTTGTTATTAAATGTCTATTAAGGGCATGGCCATTTAATAGCCATTAGTTAGCAACTTAGGGTGTTTTGGTCATTTTGCACCCATTAGGGTTTCCTTCATTGTACTATTTAAACTCATTTCATCTTAATGAGAAGCTAATCATCAAATTTCGAAATTCATCTCCATTGAGAGCTTGGCTTTGTCCAAAAATTGCGTAAGGGAGGGATTCCCCTTATTTCATGCAATCGACTTATCTAAGGCGTGGCAACCTTAGTGGCATCTCCGTGCTAGCAGAACACCTCAAGGAATCATCTTAAGGGTTCTCAGACAAGTTCTTTGTGGGTCTTCTTTGTGGCCTTGGAAGGGTTTTGTTCCTACAAAATCAAATTCGCGGTTCTTGGGGTTCTGTCTGTTGCGATGAGTTTGCTTGGCCTAATCCTTCAAGTGAGTTCCGTGTCATGTAGTGTTTCAGAAGGAGATGGTAATGAATTTAGTTCGATACCAAATAGCCTTATGTGTTATACCTTGTTACCAACAAAGAATAGAGTGGGCTATACTCACAATTTTGCCTTTAAACGTTTTAGAGATCAAAGTGTCACACAAGTTTTTGTTTTTATATTTTTTTTGGATAAAGTAAGTATAATAACCAAAAGAAAACAACAAGAGCAAAGGGGCATACCCAGAAAACTAGAGAGGACTTGCCCGATGACATCTTATGTTGATCTTATTTTGCTTGTAGCCTTCTTCTTTTGCATTTCTCAACTCTTGAGAGAATTCTAAGAATAAGAAAGGTGGCTAGGGTTAGAATGAAAGAGTTAGGCTAAAAGAAAATCACATTTTCTTTATATATACAATGTTTTATTTCCAAAAAAAAAACAAAACTTTTCCCTCACTTATGTCAAAGTTTCGGCCAGCTCTAATGGTTTTTTGTAAATTTTGTAACACCAAATCTTGAATTCAATGTCACCATTTTAATGAAGGAATGTTGCAAAATAAATTGAGTTAATACCTTTTTGAAAAGTGTAACTTCAATTCCAATATTATATAACTTCCAAAGTAACCAAAAGGGTTTCCAAAAACCATTTTTGGAAATTCAAAAATAACATCTTTATAAAATTATAATATATAATTTAATAAGATATAATAAATGATTATCTCATAATTATTTATTATAAAAATCATATATTAAAATTGATATATATAATTTCAAGTGTGATAACAAATAATATTATTAATCATATTAATAATATATACATATGTTAGTGTATAATTGGACTATCTAATTATATTTAATCTGCTACAGTGTATCGATCTATCACAAGGACCAAATTGACATATGGTTCCCAGCTCCAATAATCCCGGAATATCAATTAAACTCTTAATTAAATATTCTGTATTATTAACTTCAGGTTACTTCACTAAAAATCCAAAGTTGCACTCTCATTGTTGCAAATAGATAATTTAAGCCGAACTACATCGGTGCCCATCGATATAGTCAGTACATACGGATTGGCCCTTCACGAGTATCTCTTAATTAGAGTCGGGTCACAATGTCCATTATATCCCTCTAATTATTTTTACCTTAAGTACCATTGATTCTCCAATGAACGATTTATTCATAACTATTATGAATGTTTCTCTTTCTATTCATAATAGAAAGACTTGAGCGAATTTCCAATCTATGTAAAACGTCTTCAGCTACATATCAAACCATGTGACAAGAAACTCACTTGGGTTCAAAACCAAGCAAACCCCAAGTATTCTTTCTTAAACCCCAAGAACCTTAATCAATGATTTGGTAGGAACAAAACCCATCCAAGATCAGCCCTAAACCACCATGAAACCTTGTCCATGATAACTTAAAAACATGAAATCAGTGTGTTTTGCTAGCAATGGAGACGCCACTAAGCTTGCCAAACTTAGATAAGTCGATTTGAATTTGAAAAGGGGAATCTCTCCCTCACAAGAAATTTAGCCATAGCCAAAGCTTAAAAGCTTGAAAGTTTGATGAAAATGTCGTGAATAATTTCTCCAAAGAAGAAGAAAACAAAGTTTAAATAGGTTACAAAGAGAAACCCTAAAGGTGTGAATGGACAAAAATGTCCATAAAGTGAAACTACCAAAAGACCTAAAAACTACCCAATGCTTTCACTCAAGCACGTCACCAAATGTCTTTTCCCACCTAAAGTAGCTTAAAACAATGATTAGAAACTAATCTAACTTAAGCTAATTTGAGGTGCTTACATTAAATAGTAAATTGACAGGCTTACTCAATAAGTAAGGTTCTAAGTATAATTAACCTTAATGGCCTGGTCAACTAGCTTAATTACATCAAAACTAAAGTCAACATATCAAACAAAATGATAAAATAATACAAGGATTGGCCGAATTACAAAAGTCTCAAAGTTGGGCCAAATTCTCCATATAGGTCCTTGTCTTCAAAATGGCTTTGGAAGCTTCATTCAGATCTGATTTGGGCCAAGTGAAGTAGCTTAGGGCCCTCTCCATTGAAGCCCGCATGTGTCTCTGGTGTGTCCCTTACTTGTTTGTTGCAGTCTGCCATGAAACTCTGAGCTAGACCTGCCATTGCTTCTCTGATCATTTTGGTCTTCTGTCTTGTGATTGGCCCTGTTGGTAGTTGCAATGGTTCTACTTTCATATTGGTCATGTCCCTTGGTGCTCCAAGTGTGCCTTGGTTCATGTCATTCCCTCCCTTTTGAAAAAGGATTCGACCTCGAATCTATACCTGCATCAAAAATAAAATAAGTTAGAAACATTAAACATTGCAGGAACACCATACTCACCAGGAAGATCAAGCTTGTAAGCATTGTCATTGATCCATTCCAAGAGTTGAAATGGACCATCTCCTCTTGGTTGTAACTTGGATCATTGTTATGCTTGTATCTTTTCCTCTTGCATATAAGGCCACACCCACTTGCCGGGGTCAAACACAATGCGTTGGAAACATATTATTCTCACAAACTCTGCCTTCTCTTTATCATTCAAACTCCCAAGCTTAATAACAATCCAAGATAATAAATCCATAGGAGTTAAAGAATTAGAATCATAATCAATCTCATAAGGTGAGTAAAAACTAGAAGAATGAATGCATCTATTATATGCAAACTCTATCAAAAGTGAACATTCTTCCAAAGGTTTCAAATTCTTGTTAAAAATAGCATACACTTGTATCTTTCTCAAAATATCAAGAATAAGGCTCAAATGCAGAACATGCTCATCTAATGGCTTATTGTACACTAAGATATTATAAAAATAGATAACTACAAACTTATAAATTTCCCTATATATGCAAACAACTCATGGTTCATTAATCTCATAGAAATGCTAGGGGTGTTTCTCAGACCAAACAGTAATATTAACCACTCATACAATCTATATTTTGTCTTAAAAGCAATCTTCCATATATCTAACAAATCGGTGGGGTGTAAGTATATGATGGTGATGCGTTACTGTGGTATTAGTTATAGCTTTCCATTCATCACACATATGCCAAATTCCATCTTTCTTAGGCATTATTTGGTACTTTATCCCTCTAATGGGTGGAAGCCCACTTGGGATGTCCTCTGTGAGCACTTCTCCAAACTCCTGTAAAAGAGAAGAAATAGAAACTAGAAGTAAAAGGTCAGTGTTAGCATCATATACATGGTGATCCTTATAGACTACCAATAGAATAAGCTGGCTAGCCTTGGAAGCATTTCTCACTTCACTCTCACTAATGTGGAAGCCCTTTCTAACTATCTTTTTTATTTCCCCCTCTAGGTCACTCACACTCCCTTTGGGAACACTCACAGTTTGGGCAAAAGTTTCCTCACCACTCTCAACTCTAGCCCGATTTTTCTCTTTACTATAGTAGGCTATTAGTCTATTTGGTTTAGGCAAGTCGAGAATGAATTCACCATAAAGTGCAAGTCCTATAAATGGTGACAAAATAAAAGAACCTCTGTTTGCAGTCACATAATAAAATGATAAGAAACTCCTGCAAAGAATAAATACAAATAGTAGGCAAAGAAATATTAGTTAAATCCAACTCAGTCTCAAACATTTTTTCTTCACCCGCACTCTCGATTTGCTCACACCCATACTCTACTTCACTCTCCTTTGTTTCCCCCAAGGTTGGGCTTTCTCTCTCATTTTCTTCCTCACTAATTTTGGCCCCACAAATGATCTTACTCTCATTAGATCTCTTGGCCACAACTCCATCTTGTTGTTGTACACTCTCCTCCATAACAAATTCTTCAATCATCTCATTACTCATGTCATTCTCTAATGGCTCCACAAAATGAACTTTCTCAATGTTACCATGTCTCTCACTACTCGTACTCCTCTGAAAATATAACACATCATCATATGCATGTTGTGGTGTTAAAGGAATAAGATTAATGATTTGTCCACTACACTTAACTTTATATCTATTCCTGTCCATATCATATGCCACCTTGTTAAACTTGTACCAAGGCTTGCCTAATGATATATGTGTAGTACTCATAGGAACTACATCACACACCACCTCATCAACATATTTTTCCCCCAACAACAAAACTAACCACAACTCTATGACTAACCTCAACCTTGCCAAATTCACTCATCCACAAGTAAGGTCTGTCAAGAGGTATCAATGGTAACCCCAACTTTTCCACTAGTGTAGTACTAGCTAAATTGGTAGGATCCTTTCTGTTGATGATCATACTACACGCTCTCGTGTTGATGTGACATCTCGTACAGAAGACTAAGGGCAAACTATTTTGAAAATTTCTATTTATGGTCTCAAATTCCCTATCCATCTCAAAACAAAACAAACAGATTAGTAATAACAAGAAAGTAAACAAATATATAAATCCTCATAATCTCAAGTGTTTACACTCGAATGATATCACTCTACTCGTGTTTTCACTCTATTGGCTTTTACCTGATACTGTGCTCACACTCACTGCCTTTTACCACTCTTGAGTTCTTCCTCAATTCAAATGCAAATCAAACTCAGTCCAAGAATACACAACCAAGTGTAGTCCTCAAGCTAACATTTAACACAAAGAATCAATAATGTATATATGGCAGATGGAATAACGCGAATGAGAATAGCAATCACGGAGACACAATCAAATAGACTTAAGCTAGAGTGCACGGAATAAGAAAAAAGACGAGTTAGCTAAATGCGCAAACAAACAAGGAAGCACTCAATGTGACACTTAGCCAATCTTGTGATCACTCGCTATTGTTTTTGTCTCACTCTTTTCTTTTCTTTTTTTTTTCTTTTTTTTTAACTCTTTTTTTCCCACTCTTTTCTTTTGTCTCTCACACTCAAAATGTATACAAAACAAATGAAATACAATGCAAATAACAATATTACCACATTCGGTAATTTTCAAGTTATATCCTTAGCACTTGCAATACATCTAAATACAACTCAAATGACAATGTAACTCATATAATCAATTCAGCAATGTGGTAATGTCTACCTTTCAAGTTGCAAATGAGTATAAATGATCTAGTTACAATGTAACTAACTCAATTTCCAATTCATCCAAGTCAAATTATAAGCTAAGTAAATAGTTTTTTTTTTGCAAGCAACTAGGTGATGCAGCTACTTGCCTCTTCAAGCACCTTAAAAACAAATGATTACACACAAGTTCCCATGTCAAGCTAATGATGAATTTCTTGCCTCTTCACTTATAATAACAATATTTCAAGAGGTGGCAAGTGATACTTGCTTGGATACACACGAATTTAGTGCAAATTTGGTACACTCAACCTTGTTTCACTTGATTCTTCAACATTAACAACACAAATCAGCAAGATAACAATGATACAACTCACTCCAGTATCCAAATTTGACGCATTCAGATTTGTTTCATCAATTACACATTCACATTCATCAATAATGCACTCAACCATTCTTTCTTTTCACTCAAACTCACAAGATTGTGCTACTTCACAAGAATGCAAACAAGTAAGCTCACGTAAATGCCAAGATGAATGATGTCAATTCTGATTTTTGCAAAGTTGATATGAATAATACCTATGGAAACAACTCTAATTGCATGTATTCAACAATAGCAAGACAAGATATGACATGATCCAGGCAGACAACAAACCAAATGACGCATTACAAGTACCAGAAGGGCCAATTACGAGGCAGAGGACCAAAAGACTCAGAGAAGCAGTGGCGGGATTAGTTCAGAGTTTTATGGCCGGCTGCAACCAACAAATAGAGGCGCATGTGGGCTTCGATGGAAAGGGCCCAAAGCCATTTCACTTGGCCCAAATCAGTTTAGAATAAAGCTTTTTAGGCTTTTAAAGACTTAAAGACTTGATATTTGTGTAATTTCGTTTTTAGGGGCATTATTGTCTTTATGCCTTTAGGGTTTCTTTTTGTAACAATATTTAAGCTTACTTTCTTCTTCATTTGAGGCAACCAACGAATTTGTAAACTCAAAAAGCTTAAAGCTTTGGCTATGGCCGAATTATTGTAAGGGAGGGATTCCCCTTTTCAAGTTTGAATCGACTTATCTAAGTTTTGGCAAACTTAGTGGCGTCTCCATTGCTAGCAAAACACTACAAGGATTCATCTTAAAGGTTCTCAAGGGCAAGTTCTTTGTGGGTCTTCTTTGTGGCCTTGGAAAGGTTTTGTTTCTACAAAATCATATTCGCGGTTCTTGGGGTTCTGTCCGTTGCTTGGGGTTTGCTTGGATTTCGAATCCAAGTGGGTTCCTTGTCATTTGGTATCTAGAGCTCAGGGTTCCAAGGTCTGATTTTTCTATCTTTCCTTTTGTTTGATTCTGTTTTTCTCTTGTTCTTTGTTATTTTCGTTTCAGTTCTTGTTGGATCTTGTTTCTGTTTTTTTGTTTTGTTTATTTCTGGATCTGTTTTTGGTGTGTTCTGCATATCAGTTCATTCCAGTTGCATATCAGTTCATCTTCATCACTTTTCCAGTTCTGGGCTTCTGTTCTGTTCTTCCTATCAGTTCGTCATAGTCATTCTGTTCTTTAGTATATGTTTAAGAAATAAGCATGTTCTTGGCGGCTGTGTTTTTGTTTCTAAAACCCTAGTGTAGTGTGAAATCAGACCCAGAAAACTAAGTGAAGTCTGAAATCAGACCTAAAACGTAACCTTTGAAATCTGCCTCTGAAATCAGACTCTGAGTTCAGACCCTGAAACTTAACTATTGAATCAGCTTCTGAGATCAGACCCTGAAACTTAGCCTCTGAAATCAGACCCAGACCAGTAGCCTCTGAAATCAGACCCAGACCAGTAACCTCTGAAATCAGACCTAGACCAATAGCCTCTGAAATCAGACCCTAACCAGTAACCTCTGAAAATTAGCCTCTGAATTCAGACCCTGAAATCAGACCCTTATTCGACTCTGAAATCAGACACTGACCAACAGCCTCTGAATTCAGACCATCATCAGACTCTGAAATCAGGCTTTGAAAACCAGCCTCTGAAATCAGAACCTAAATCAGCCTCTGAAATCAGAACCACATTTAGCATCTGACGTTATCAAAAAAAAAAAAAAAAAAAAAAAAAGAGGGACTTGAGTGATAGTGATCACTTGAGCAGAAAGAGAAAAAAAAAAGAGTAAAAAAGTGATTTTTTTTGGTTGAATCTAGTTTGTCCCATACCATCAGAATCATCAAACTCATTTTCAACTTCCTCTTCATCTGGTGGAACATATTGTGGTGGTACACGGCGAGGTGGCACATTGTGAGGTGGTGGTACATTCTGAGGTGGTGGTACTCTGGGACCGCTACCAGTTTGAATACTCTCTACACTCTTGGACAATCTCTCCAAAGCAGTATTCATGTTCTCCATCATATCTGTAAATTTCCTATCCAAAGCCTCAAGCTTTTCATTAGTAGTTAGACCTGCCATCTCAACACTAAACAAACAGATTAGAAATAACAAGAAAGTAAAGCAAATATGTAAATCCTCACAATCTCACGGGTTTACACTCGAATGATATCACTCCACTCGTGTTTGCACTCTATTGGCTTTTACCCGATACTGTGCTCGCAATCACTGCCTTTTACCACTCTTGAGTTCGTCCTCAATTCAAATGTGAATCACACTCAATCCAAAATACAAACCAAATGTAGTCCTCAAACCAGCATGAAACACAAAGGTCTAATAATATATATGGACATGTGGAAACAAAATGCGAACAGAAATAGCAACGACGAAGACTCAATCAATAATACTTAAACTAGAGTATTTGGAATAAAGAAGTGAACAATTAGCATAATGGAAAAAAAATAAGCATGCAAATTCACGGTCGTATGCAATTTCGGGAGAAAATTTGGCACTGCTATAGAAATTTTGATGGGATACCCTCCACGGGCACCTAAATGATAATATGGAACAAACTAAATTCAACAAAAAAAAAATCATTTTTTTACTTTTTTTTTTGATAACGTCAGATGCTAAATGTGGTTTTGATTTCAGAGGCTGGTTTTCAAAGCCTGATTTCAGAGTCTGATGTGGGTCTGAATCCAGGGTCTGAATTCAGAGGCTGCTGGTCAGTGTCTGATTTCAGAGTCGAATAAGGGTCTGATTTCAGGGTCTGAATTCAGAGGCTAATTTTCAGAGGATACTGGTCAGGGTCTGATTTCAGAGGCTACTGGTCAGGGTCTGATTTCAGAGGCTAAGTTTCAGGGTCTGATCTCAGAGTCAGATTTCAGAGGCAGATTTCAAAGGTTACGATTTAGGTCTGATTTCAGAAGCTAAGATTTCAGGGTCTGATTTCACACTTCACTAGGGTTTAGAAACAAAACACACAGCCGCCAAGAACATGCTTATTTCTTAAACATATGCTAAAGAACAGAATGACTATGACGAACTGATAGGAAGAACAGAACAGAAACCCAGAACTGGAAAAAGTGATAAAGATGAACTGATATGCAACTAGGATGAACTGACAGGAAGAACAGAACAAACAGATTCAGAACTGGAAAATGATAAAAGATGAACTAATATGCAGAACAACAAAACCAGATCCAGAAAATAAACAAAACAAAAACAGAAACAAGATCCAACAAGAACTGAAACGAAAATAACAAAGAACAAAATAAAAAACAGAATCAAACAAAAGGAAAGATAGAAAAAATCAGACCTTGGAACCCTGAGCTCTAGATACCAAATGACAAGAAACCCACTTGGATTCGAAATCCAAGCAAACCCCAAGCAACGGACAGAACCCCAAGAACCGCGAATTTGATTTTGTAGGAACAATATTTCTATAGTATTGCAGCACCACTGACTGAAGTAGTGAAGAATATTTTGTAGGAACAATATTTTTTTTGGTTGAATCTAGTTTGTCCCATATTATCATTTAGGTGCCCGTGGAGGGTATTCCATCAAAATTTCTATATCGATGCCAAATTTTCTACCGAAATTGCATACGACCGTGAATTTGCATGCTTATTTTTTTTCCATCGTGCTAATTGTTTACTCCTTATTTCTAATTACTCTAGCTTAAATATTATTGATTGAGTCTCCGTCATTACTATTCCTATTCGCGTTTTGTTTTCCGCCTGCCCTATATATATATATATATATATATATATATATATAATATATATATATATATATTGTTGGTCCTTTGTGTTTCATGCTGGCTTAAGGACTACATTTGGTTTGTATTCTTGGATTGAGTGTGATTCACATTTGAATTGAGGACGAACTCAAGAGTGGTAAAAGGCAGTGATTGTGAGCACAGTATCGGGTAAAAGCCAATAGAGTGCAAACACGAGTGGAGTGATATCATTCGAGTGTAGACACGTGAGATTGTGAGGATTTAGATATTTGCTTTACTTTCCTGTTATTTCTAATTTGTTTGTTTACTGTTGAGATGGCAGGTCTAACTACTGATGAAAAGCTTGAGGCATTGGATAGGAAATTTACAGATATGATGGAGAATATGAATACTGCTTTGGAGAGATTGTCCAAGAGTGTAGAGAGTATTCAAACTGGTAGCGGTCCCAGAGTACCACCACCTCAGAATGTACCACCACCTCACAATGTGCCACCTCGCCGTGTACCACCACAGTATGTACCACCAGATGAAGAGGAAGCTGAAAATGAGTTTGATGATTCTGATGGTTTTGATGATGTGGAGGAGAGATTTCAGACTGGGCATGAAAGGAGGCCTAATAGGAGGTTTGATAGGAGGAATGATAGGAGGGATAGACGGTTTGATGATAGAGGTGCATTTGATGCCAGAAGAGGGGATTATGATCGGAGAGGATATGGTAGGCGAGGAGATGTAGATGGTGATCTAGGTAGCATCAAGATCAAGATACCAACTTTCCAAGGCAAGAATGATCCTGAAGCTTATTTAGAATAGGAAAAGAAAATAGAATTGATTTTCAACTATCATCACTACTCAGACGAGAAGAAGATCAGTCTGGCAGCAATTGAGTTTACCGATTATGCTATGATTTGGTGGGATCAGCTTGTCTCTACTCGGAGGAGAAACTATGAGAGACCGGTTCAGACATGGGCAGAACTTAGGGGTCTCATGAGAAAGAGATTTATACCCAGCCATTACTATAGGGAGTTGTATCAGAAACTACAACATCTGTATCAGGGGACCAAAAGTGTTGAGGACTATTACATAGAGATGGAAGTTGCCATGATCAGGGCAAATGTAGTTGAGGATGCAGAAGCTACTATGGCACGGTTTCTAGGGGGCTTGAATAGAGAGATTGCAAACATGGTGGAGTTGCATCATTATATTGATTTGGAGGATATGCTTCACATGGCTATCAAGATAGAAAGGCAACTCAAGAAAAAGTCAACATCCAGATTTGGTACTCAGGCTACTTCTGCATGGAAAGGGAAATGGGTTCCGAATGAGAAGCGAGATGGAGGCTTTGACAAGCCTAGAGGCGAATTCAGTGGAGGCTTTAATAAGCCTAGGGCCGAACCTAGTGCCAAGGGTAAAGAGGCTGCGGAACCGAGCAAAACTAGACCAAAACCTGAGGGTGCAGCTGCTAGAACTAAAGATGTCAAGTGTTTCAAGTGTTTGGGCATGGGACACTATGCTTCACAATGTCCCAATAGGCGTACCTTAGTGATTGATAAAAAGAGTGGAGAGGTGTACTCTACCGATAGTGAGGTTGAGGAGGAGATGCCAGAGTTGGAGGATGCTAGTGACCATGAGGGAGCTGCATACCCGCTGGATAACTTATCCTTAGTTGTCAAGCGTGCTTTGAGTGCACTTGTTGTAGAGGATGAGAGTGTGCAGCAGAGGGAGAACATATTCCATACTAGGTGTCGTGTGAATGGCAAGGGGTGTAGTATGATCATAGATGGGGGCAGTTGTACTAATGTAGCTAGCACAGCTTTGATTGAGCGATTGTGGTTGAGTTGCTTGAGACACCCGAAGCCTTACAAGTTGCAGTGGTTAAATGATTGTGGGGAGATAAGTGTGACAAAGCAGGTACTGTTGAGCTTTACCATTGGGCCATACACAGATGATGTCCTATGTGATGTGATACCGATGCATGCAGGACATATTCTTTTGGGCAGGCCGTGGCAGTTTGATAAGAAGGTTATTCATGATGGGTTCAAGAACAAGTACTCTTTCCAGCATAAGGGAAAACCCATTACATTATACCCACTTACACCTGCACAAGTCCATGAAGATCAGGTTAAGTTACAACTTGAGCGTGACAAAGAGAGAGCGAAGGGAAACACCACCTTGGGTGAGACTAGTGAGAGTGGTGTATCTGGTGAGAAAAATAAGGCCAAGCCGTGGGAGTTTCCAAGGGGAGTGTGAGTGAACGTAAGGGGGAAACAAAAAAGAGAGTTAAAAAGAGTTTCTACATGGGTGAGGGTGAAGCAAGGAAAGCGTTCAAGGCTAGCAAGCTCATGTTATTGTTAGTCTATAAGGAGCCTCATATTTATTTTACTAACTCTGATCATTTGCTTCCTGTGTCTATTTCATCTCTTTTGCAGGATTACAGTGACGTACTGACAGAGGACATACCTAGTGGGCTTCCACCCATTAGAGGTATTGAACACCAGATTGACTTCATACCTGGAGCAGTCATTCCTAACAGACCGGCTTATAGGAGCAATCCAGAGGAGACAAAGGAGCTACAAAGGCAAGTACGGGAGTTGATGGACAAGGGGTATGTAAGGGAAAGCATGAGTCCTTGTGCAGTACCAGTGCTTCTAGTTCCTAAGAAAGATGGGACGTGGCGTATGTGCGTTGACTGCCGAGCTATCAACAATATTACGGTAAAGTATCGTCACCCCATTCCTAGGCTAGATGACATTAAGGGGTATTTTAAGACTATTATGGGGCTATTTTTGATTGAAAACTCTGACCTGAAACACAGTGGGAATTGACACAAAAATAGGGTTGTTCGGTTGTGAGCTGGGCACATATTTGGTTCCAAAACAGTTCATATTTAAGCCTCTGTTAGGGGGATGTTTGGGTAATGTTTCAGTGCTGAAATTTTACTAAAAATATAAGTAAATATCATAAAGGAGCTGGTCACATTCGGCCTAATAATTGAAGGGCAGAAAAAAGTTTTCAAGGCCGATCTCGGCTACCTAAGGTGTTTCCGCTGCGCTAGGAAATTGGTTCCTATAATTTTCATCAAGAGCGAGGTTGAAAAGTGTTAACCCTTCTATTTCATTTAAAGTTACTATTTTTATTTATTTATATGGGATATAAATTATTATATGCATGTTTAGATGAGTAGACACATATTAATGTTCATGAGATGAATGTTTATTTTTGATCTTATGATGAATGGTTCTTGCATTGATCGTAATTTTTCTATCTCTTATTTTATGTTGTTTTTGGTTTTGGCATTGAAAGGCCATAAGACCAATTTTACAAATGTTGTATTTTTATTTTCAATGTAAAAGTTTCATTCTTTGTAATTTGGATTACCAATGCCGCAAAGGGATTAACACCAAACCATGAAGCAAGACTTGAAGACCAAGGGATGCCTTGAGAATTTTATGTACTAATTAGATTAGTATAGGAAAAATAAGAGACAGGTCAATGAAAAATTTATTTTATGTTATATGTATGTTTAAATTCGAAATATTTGAATAACATGTCATATACCTTAGGGTGTCTACTCTTGCATTTTCACATGCCATAACATGTTTCTGATGCATGAATATTCTAGACATAAAATATGATTTTATGAAATTTAAAAGGGTTAAATTGGAATATGATGTGCATGATATCGAATTAATTAGATTAATTGTTTTAATCGTTTAAAATTGAAAATTCTAAAATTACGGGGTTAATAAGTGCATCATGAATTTCATTGGTATATCGGATGGAAACCCGGATACAAATTCCATAGCCGATTTTGAATGGAGGGTAATGTGTCTGCACTCGGGATACAATTCAACGTACCATTGGAATTTATAACGCGTTTAGATTGATTAAATTTTTTAATTAAACTTTTATTCACTTTAGAATTTTAAATTTCGAACTTGTTAGTATACTAATATTGTAAGAGTTAAAATATATTAGGTCACTAACCTAACTTAATTAAATTAGTTTAATTGAGTAAAATAATTACTAGAGATAATAGATATTAATGAGTTAAAATTTTAAGAGTTAAAATTGGTAAGATCACTAATAGTGCACTAGTGTAAATGAATGTTATGTTTTAGCCACACATAAATTTATAGATACTAGTGATTTAAAATATTAGATATTTTAAATAAAAAACTTAAAATTAAAAAATAGTGAGTGAGAGATTGAAATACGACAATATATCTCGCGATCTCCGTTATTAGTCCAAAAATAAGAGATTCAAAAGGCGCTTCGAGATGGCTTGTTTTCGTCCCCTACGAACGGTGTCCATTTTGGGTCAATATCAAGTTTGGGTTCCGAGAGGATATGAACTTTAGATGTATCTAGTGACTGAGCTACCCTACGGCAACACTTCATGTAACATCCCTCCCGCCTAGGCCAGGATGCTACCGGCAGGAGACAGGAGAATCCATCTCCATAAGCCTCTAATTCTAACGAAATTTCGGCATGATGTGTTCGTAACATCACGCAACCTGGCCTGTAGCCAGCATCCACATACAACAAGAACCAACATATCGGCCTCAGGCCGGAACATCAACAACAATATCAAGGCCTCAGGCCTAAACTCAAAGAAGAAAACAAATACTTGGCCTCCGGCCAGAACTCAGAATTTAAAACTTATGCTATTACAGCACCTATACAAATAATAAGCAAATACAAATAAAAACTAAACAAGGGCCGTGAGGACCCATAACTTGACCCAGGACTTGACACTTCTTCGACTGCAAGTTGGGGCGATCCACTGTCTTCAAAGTCTTCACCAAACTCCTGCTACTGTCCTGCACAACTGCAACAGAAAGATGTGAGTCACAATAACCCAGTAAGTAATCATGCTCTCATTTCAGCATAAATACAACAACTTTTATTCATTTCTCTTTTTGTTTCTTAACTTATCTTAAACTGTAAACATGCATTAATCACAATTTTGACTTAACTGTACAATTCTTATCCTCTATAGAGACCCTACACTTTCACCCAGCCTTTAGTCTGGTCAAACACATACTTTAGTTTCTATTTAACCTTTACTACACGAGCATTTCATCCTATATCTGCCAAGTTGGAATACCTGTTATAGTTATCTATCTTTTTCTTATTTCATTGAAATATCATCAAATCGGTAATATACACTATCATTTTCATCACAACTATTATCAATCACGTACCCATATATATACATAGGGTTAAGTAGCCTTACCTTAATACTCAAATAAAAACTCATGGGATGACGGTATACAACACATACGAATATCTGTAATGTACTTACATGAATGTGATCATGTTGTCATGTACTAACATCACTGTAAGCCTCTCTGAGGAACTACTAGAACACATAATCATATACAAGATTGTAAACCTTATCTGTTTAAATGTATTACGCACCATGATACAGGCCCGGCACATGTATAAACACCAACTATATGCTTCCCAATGATAACTAGCATATGCAATCTAGATGCATGGCATGTGAATTGTTATCAACATTTATCATGTAGTACAATTTAGAAAATACTTCTTGAAAACCCTTTTTCTGCAAACTATATTAAAATCGTACTTAATAAAAACCTCCTTCAAATCTTCAGTTTCTAGAAGCCGTTTCTAAAATCTGTTTTCTGAAAACTGTAAACTATAATCTGATTTTCGAAGACTAAAAACTGAAAGTCAATCAGTAGTGCAAAATCTGGAATCCAAAAGCTCCAATCTGAAAACTGGGTTTGAAAACTGGAAACTTTATTTTGAAACAATAAACTAAATCTGAATTGTAATCTGTGTCTCTGTCTGAAACCTGGACGTATGAGGGCGTTACGTATCGTCCGACCCCTCATACGCCTATCTGGAGGCAGAAGTGCAAATCCATGACTTTGGGGCGTTACGTATCGCCGTCCCCCAAAGCATCCACTACTGTCTCATAATCTGGGGGTCTAGGGGCGTGATATCTCGCCGTCTCCCTAGCCCATCTGGGAGGATCTGAGAGCGTCCCCTCAGTCCTCAACATGTGCACATGCTATCTATATCCGTCAATTCCAGCTGTATCTGAAGTTACATACTGGGGTGAGTTTTTACCTCATGCCCCGAAAATCAGAAAACTCATGCTCATCAAAATCTCAAATTGGAAGAATCATTTTTCTGAAATACAATTCTTTCAAGCTTTCGAAATCATACGTTTAAAACACTCAGAATTCTAAAAAAAAACATTCATAACTTGATCCACGGTGGGAAATCTCCGCTTAATATATATGTATATGCATATGTATCCACATGTCTCTTGCTATAATAGCTATGTTTTCTTGTAATGTCATATATGTACATATACATGGTCACACACTTTTACTGATCAAACATGAATCTAATATCATAATTTCCACATGACATGATCCATGCCGACAACAAACCAAAGGACGTATTACAAGTACCAGAAGGGCCAATTACGAGGCAGAGGACCAAAAGACTCAGAGAAGCAATGACGGGATTAGTTCAGAGTTTTATGGCTGACTGCAACAAACAAATAGAGATGCATATGGGCTTTGATGGAAATGGCCCCAAAACAATTTCACTTGGCCCAAATCAGTTTAGAATGAAGCTTCCTAGGCTTTTGAAGACTTAAAGACTTGATATTTGTGTAATTTCGTTTTTAGGGGCATTGTTGTCTTTATGCCTTTAGGGTTTCTTTTTGTAACACTATTTAAGCTTACTTTCTTCTTCATTTGAGTAACTAACGAATTTGTAACTCAAAAGCTTAAAGCTTTGGCTATGGCCGAATTATTGTAAGTGAGGGATTCCCTTTTCAAGTTTGAATCGACTTATCTAAGTTTTGGCAAACTTAGTGGCGTCTCCATTGCTAGCAAAACACTACGAGGATTCATCTTAAAGGTTCTCAAGGGCAAGTTCTTTGTGGTCTTCTTTGTGGCCTTGGAAGGGTTTTGTTTCTACAAAATCATATTCGCGGTTCTTGGGGTTCTGTCCGTTGCTTGGGGTTTGCTTGTTTCGAATCCAAGTGGGTTCCTTGTCATTTGGTATCTAGAGCTCAGGGTTCCAAGGTCTGATTTTTCTAACTTTCCTTTTGTTTGATTCTGTTTTTTCTTTTGTTCTTTGTTATTTTCGTTTCAGTTCTTGTTGGATCTTGTTGCTGTTTTTGTTTTGTTTATTTTCTGGGTTTCTGTTCTGTTCTTCCTGTCAGTTCGTCATAGTTGCATATCAGTTCATTATTTTCCAGTTCTGGGCTTCTGTTCTATTCTGTTCTGTTCTGTTCTTCCTATCAGTTCGTCATAGTTAGTCATTCTGTTCTTAGCATGTGTTTAAGAAATAAGCATGTTCTTTGGCGGCTGTGTGTTTTGTTTCTAAAACCCTAGTGCAGTGTGAAAACTAAGTGAAGTCTGAAATCAGACCTAAAACGTAACCTTTGAAATCTGCCTCTGAAATCAGACTCTGAGTTCAGACCCTGAAACTTAACCATTGAATCAGACTCTGAGTTCAGACCTTGAAACTTAACCATTGAATCAGCCTCTGAGATTAGACCCTGAAACTTAGCCTATGAAATCAGACCCAGGCCAGTAACCTCTGAAATCAGACCCAGACCAATAGCCTCTGAAATCAGACCCTAACCAGTAACCTCTGAAAATTAGCCTCTGAATTCATACCCTGAAATCAGACCCTTATTCGACTCTGAAATCAGACACTGACCAGCAACCTCTGAATTCAGACCCTGGATTCAGACCCTCATCAGACTCTGAAATCAGGCTTTGAAAACCAGCCTCTGAAATCAGAACCTAAATCAACCTCTGAAATCAATACCACATTTAGCATCTGACGTTATCAAAAAAAAAAAAAAAAAAAAAAAGGGACTTGAGTGATAGTGATCACTTGAGCAGAAAAAAAAAAATTTAGGTGCCCGTAGAGGGTATTCCATCAAAATTTTTATAGAGGTGCCAAATTTTCTCCCGAAATTGCATACGACCGTGAATTTGCATGCTTATTTTTTTTTTTTCCATTGTGCTAATTGTTTACTCCTTATTGCTAATTACTCTAGCTTAAGTATTATTGATTGAGTCTCCGTCATCACTATTCTTGTTCGCGTATTGTTTTTTCCGCCTGCCCTATATATATATATATTGTTGGGTTCGTTGTGTTCATGCTAGCTGAGGACTACATTTGGTTTGTATTCTTGGATTGAGTGTGGTTCACTTTTGAATTGAGGACGAACTCAAGAGTGGTAAAAGGCAGTGATTGTGAGCACAGTATCGGGTAAAAGCCAATAGAGTGCAAACACGAGTGGAGTGCTATCATTCGAGTGTAAACACGTGAGATTGTGAGGATTTAGATATCTGTTTTACTTTCTTGTTATTTCTAATCTGTTTGTTTAGTGTTGAGATGGCAGGTCTAACTACTGATGAGAAGCTTGAGGCTTTGGATAGGAAATTTACAGATATGATGGAGAACATGAATACTGCTTTGGAGAGATTGTCAAAGAGTGTCGAGAGTATTCAAACTGGTAGCGGTCCCAGAGTACCACCACCTCAGAATGTACCACCACCTCACAATGTGCCACCTCGCCGTGTACCACCACAGTATGTACCACCAGATGAAGAGGAAGCTGAAAATGAGTTTGATGATTCTGATGGTTTTGATGATGTGGAGGAGAGATTTCAGCCTGGGCATGATATGAGGCCTAATAGAAGTTTGATAGGAGTAATGATAGGGGATAGACGGTTTGATGATAGAGGTGCATTTGATGCCAGAAGAGGGGATTATGATCGGAGAGGATATGGTAGGCGAGGAGATGTAGATGGTGATCTAGGTAGCATCAAGATCAAGATACCAACATTCCAAGGCAAGAATGATCCTGAAGCTTATTTAGAATGGGAAAAGAAAATAGAATTGATTTTCAACTGTCATCACTACTCAGACGAGAAGAAGATCAGTCTAACAGCAATTGAGTTTACCGATTATGCTATGATTTGGTGGGATCAGCTTGTCTCTACTCGGAGGAGAAACTATGAGAGACCGGTTCAGACATGGGCAGAACTTAGGGGTCTCATGAGAAAGAGATTTATACCCAGCCATTACTATAGGGAGTTGTATCAGAAACTACAACATCTGTATCAGGGGACCAAAAGTGTTGAGGACTATTACACAGAGATGGAAGTTGCCATGATCAGGGCAAATGTAGTTGAGGATGCAGAAGCTACTATGGCACGGTTTCTAGGGGGCTTGAATAGAGAGATTGCAAACGTTGTGGAGTTGCATCATTATGTTGATTTGGAGGATATGCTTCACATGGCTATCAAGATAGAAAGGCAACTCAAGAAAAAGTCAACATCCAGATTTGGTACTCAGGCTACTTCTGCATGGAAAGGGAAATGGGTTTCGAATGAGAAGCGAGATGGAGGCTTTGACAAGCCTAGAGGCGAATTCAGTGGAGGCTTTAAAGCATAGGGCCGAACCTAGTGCCAAGGGTAAAGAGGCTGCAGAACCGAGCAAAACTAGGCCAAAACCTGAGGGTGCAGCTGCTAGAACTAAGATGTCAAGTGTTTCAAATGTTTGGGCATGGGACACTATGCTTCACAATGTCCCAATAGGCGTACCTTAGTGATTGATAAAAAGAGTGGAGAGGTGTACTCTACCGATAGTGAGGTTGAGGAGGAGATACCAGAGTTGGAGGATGCTAGTGACCATGAGGGAGCTGCATACCCGCTGGATAACTTATCATTAGTTGTCAAGCGTGCTTGAGTGCACATGTTGTAGAGGATGAGAGTGTGCAGCAGAGGGAGAACATATTCCATACTAGGTGCCGTGTGAATGGCAAGGGGTGTAGTATGATCATAGATGGGGGCAGTTGTACTAATGTTGCTAGCACAGCTTTGATTGAGCGATTGGGGTTGAGTTGCTTAAGACACCCGAAGCCTTACAAGTTGCAGTGGTTAAATGATTGTGGGGAGATAAGTGTGACAAAGCAGGTACTGTTGAGCTTTACCATTGGGCCATACACAGATGATGTCCTATGTGATGTGATACCGATGCATGCAGGACATATTCTTTTGGGCAGGCCGTGGCAGTTTAATAAGAAGGTTATTCATGATGGGTTCAAGAACAAGTACTCTTTCCAGCATAAGGGAAAACCCATTACATTATACCCACTTACACCTGCACAAGTCCATGAAGATCAGGTTAAGTTGCAACTTGAGCATGACAAAGAGAGAGCGAAGGGAAACACCACCTTGGGTGAGACTAGTGAGAGTGGTGTATCTGGTGAGAACAATAAGGCCAAGGCCGTGGGAGTTTCCAAGGGGTGTGTGAGTGAACGTAAGGGGGAAACAAAGGGAGAGTTAAAAAGAGTTTCTACATGGGTGAGGTGTGAAGCAAGGAAAGCGTTCAAGGCTAGCAAGCTCATGTTATTGTTAGTCTATAAGGAGCCTCATATTTATTTTACTAACTCTGACCATTTGCTTCCTGTGTCTATTTCATCTCTTTTGCAGGATTACAGTGACGTACTGACAGAGGACATACCTAGTGGACTTCCACCCATTAGAGGTATTGAACACCAGATAGACTTCATACCTGGAGCAGTCATTCCTAACAGACCGGCTTATAGGAGCAATCCCGAGGAGACAAAGGAGCTACAAAGGCAAGTACGGGAGTTGATGGACAAGGGGTATGTAAGGGAAAGCATGAGTCCTTGTGCAGTACCAGTGCTTCTAGTTCCTAAGAAAGATGGGACGTGGCGTATGTGCGTTGACTGTCGAGCTATCAACAATATTACGGTAAAGTATCGTCACCCCATTCCTAGACTAGATGACATGTTGGATGAATTGCATGGTTCCAAAATTTTAGTAAGATTGATTTAAAGAGTGGATACCATCAAATTCGCATGAGAGAGGGAGATGAGTGGAAACTGCATTTAAGACTAAGTATGGCTTGTATGAATGGTTAGTTATGCCATTGGTCTCTCAAACGCACCTAGCACATTTATGAGATTGATGAATCATGTTATGCGTGCATTTTTAGGTAAGTTTGTTGTGGTTTATTTTGATGACATCTTAGTTTATAGTAAAACAGTAGATGAGCATGTAATGCATTTGGAGCATGTACTTGATGTTTTTTACGAAAAGAACAATTGTATGCTAACTCTGACAAATGCACATTTTGCATGGATAGAATTGTTTTTCTTCTTGGCTTTGTTGTGAGTGCAGATGGCATCGAGGTAGATGTGGAGAAGGTAAAGGGCAATTCAGGAATGGCCTACACCAACTACAGTGACAGAAGTCCGAAGCTTTCATTGGTTAGCGAGCTTCTATAGGAGATTTGTCAAGGACTTCAGTAGCATTGCCGCGCCATTGACTGAGGTAGTAAAAAAGACAGTTGGTTTTCAATGGGGCGAGGCGCAAGAGCGAGCATTCCAGGACCTTAAAGCGAAGTTATGCAGTGCACCCATTTTAGCACTACCCACTTCGAGAAGACATTTGAGATTGAGTGCGACGCATCAGGGTTAGGTATTGGAGCAGTTCTCATGCAAGAAAAGCGGCCAATAGCCTATTTTAGTGAGAAGCTGAATGGAGCAGCTTTGAGGTACCCCACGTATGACAAAGAGTTATATGCGCTTGTGAGAGCACTGAGACGTGGCAGCACTACTTGTGGCCTAAAGAGTTCGTGATCCACACCGACCATGAATCATTAAACACTTGAAGGGTCAAGGTAAGCTGAATAAGCGACACGCAAAATGGATGGAATTCGTTGAGTCATTTCCATATGTTATACACTACAAGCAAGGTAAAGAAAACATAGTGGTTGATGCATTATCTCGCAGGTATGTTTTACTTACTTCAATGCATGCACGGATGTTGGGATTTGATTTGATTAAGGAATTATATGAGTGTGATTCTGATTTTGGTGAGATTTATGCTACTTGTGCAAAGTCATCTTTTGGAAAGTTTTACATTCATGACGGATTCTTATTTAAAGCGAACAGGTTGTGTGTTCCTGCTTGTAGTATGCGTGAGTTGCTTGTGAAAGAAGCGCATGGGGGAGGTTTGATGGGGCATTTTGGGATTACTAAGACTTTAGCTATTTTACATGAGCACTTTTATTGGCCTAAAATGAAACATGATGTTGAGCGTATTTGTGATAAGTGTCTAACATGTAAGCATGCTAAATCTAAATTAATGCCACATGGTTTGTATACTCCTTTGCCTGTACCTAGTGAACCCTGGGTTGATATATCAATGGATTTTGTGTTAGGTTTGCCTAGGACAAAGAGGGGTAGAGATTCAATCTTTGTTGTAGTTGATAGGTTTAGTAAAATGGCTCATTTCATTGCATTCCATAAAACCGATGATGCTACAAACATTGCAGATTTATTTTTCAGAGACATAGTGCGACTCCATGGTATACCTAGGAGTATTGTATCTGATAGAGATGTTAAGTTCCTTAGCCATTTTTGGAAGGTGTTGTGGGCTAAACTAGGCACCAAATTATTGTATTCTACCACATGTCATCCACAGACTGATGGACAAACAGAGGTAGTTAATAGGACTTTATCTCAATTATTGCGCACTATAGTTGGCAAGAATTTGAAGAGTTGGGAAGATTGTTTGCCATTTATTGAGTTTGCATATAATCGTAGCATTCATTCTTCTACATCATTTTCACCTTTTGAAATTGTTTATGGTTTTCAGCCACTAACTCCATTGGATTTGTTACCTTCGCCTGTTGATGAGCATGTGGGGCTAGATGGAAAAAGGAAATCCGATTTGGTGAATCACATACATGAGAAAGCAAGAGAACAAATACAACGAAAGAATGAGCAATATGCTTCTCATGCTAATAAGGGCAGAAAGCATGTGGTATTTCAGCCTGGAGATTGGGTTTGGGTACACATGCGCAAGGAGAGATTTCCTGAACAACGTAAATCTAAGCTACAACCGAGAGGGGATGGTCCATTTCAAGTTTTGGAACGGATTAATGACAATGCATACAAGCTGGATTTACAAGGTAAGTATAATGTGTCTGCTACATTTAATGTTTCTGACTTAACTCCTTTTGCTGCAGGTACAGATTCGAGGTCGAATCATTTTCAAGAGGGAGGGGATGACATGATCCAGGCCGACAACAAACCAAAGGACGTATTACAAGTACCAGAAGGGCCAATTACGAGGCAGAGGACCAAAAGACTCAGAGAAGCAATGACGGGATTAGTTGAGAGTTTTATGGCTGACTGCAACAAACAAATAGAGATGCATATGGGCTTTGATGGAAAGGGCCCAAAACCATTTCACTTGGCCCAAATCAGTTTAGAATGAAGCTTCCTAGGCTTTTGAAGACTTAAAGACTTGATATTTGTGTAATTTCGTTTTTAGGGGCATTGTTGTCTTTATGCCTTTAGGGTTTCTTTTTGTAACACTATTTAAGCTTACTTTCTTCTTCATTTGAGTAACTAACGAATTTGTAAACTCAAAAGCTTAAAGCTTTGGCTATGGCCGAATTATTGTAAGTGAGGGTTCCCCTTTTCAAGTTTGAATCGACTTATATAAGTTTTGGCAAACTTATAGCGTCTCCATTGCTAGCAAAACACTACGAGGATTCATCTTAAAGGTTCTCAAGGGCAAGTTCTTTGGGGTCTTCTTTGTGGCCTTGGAAGGGTTTTGTTTCTACAAAATCATATTCGCGGTTCTTGGGGTTCTGTCCGTTGCTTGGGGTTGCTTCTTGGTGATTTATTTCGAATCTAAGTGGGTTCCTTGTCATTTGGTATCTAGAGCTCAGGGTTCCAAGGTCTGATTTTTCTAACTTTCCTTTTGTTTGATTCTGTTTTTCTTTTGTTCTTTGTTATTTTCGTATCAGTTCTTGTTGGATCTTGTTGCTGTTTTTTTTTGTTTATTTTCTGGGTTTCTGTTCTGTTCTTCCTGTCAGTTCGTCATAGTTGCATATCAGTTCATCATTTTCCAATTCTGGGGTTCTTGGGGTTTTGTCCGTTGCTTGGGGTTTGCTTGGATTTCGAATCCAAGTGGGTTCCTTGTCACCACAGTTATGCATACTTACGTCATCAAAATTGTTGTAATGCAACAAGCATCACACATATACAACCATCAATTTCTCAGTTCATAAATTCATTTACATATATTCGTATGCACATCAACTCTATGTTCATATAAGCATTCATCAAAATACTGCTATGCGAAATACATACTTACCCTACACTAACTTACTTATCTCCTCCGGTAATATACCAACTATTTATCTTATATACATATCTCAATACTTATGTTGCTTAATACATGCATAATATGCTCGTTCTGGTGCGAAACTCTACATTTACGCCTATTTATGCCCAAATACATTAACTCAGATACATACTAATTTATACTTATCCCTTTATACTATCATTTCTAAGCTATCACACACCCATTGCATACATAATAAGTTCCTCGTGTAATCAAACACCCAAAGTAAACGTGTTCCAATATCTTAGTTCTTAAGCTAATTCACTATTCTCTAACTATCGATTGTACTCAAGCATCTCGAATCATAATCTTTTATACATTCACAAACATACGCTACATCTTTATGCTCTCTACCATTTTATATACATGTATCAGTAATCACTAGTTTTCATTTACTCATGCATACTAATATTCTTATACAGTACATAAAATAAAGTCTTTCATTCATAACACCAATTCATATATGATTATCTCACTTATAACTGTGATCCCATTCTCTAGGGTGTAGTTTTTCTACAAACCCCCCATACCCAGGTTTTATTAATTTAAATTCATGAATAAGACATCGTTATATGCACCATCTATATATATATATATTTACATAAACCCGTCCATACCTACGTATGTTTCTCTTTGCTTCTGAATACTTCTGTTTATCTTTAACTTATTTTTCCGCTTATAATCGCCTGCTCTTATCTAAATCTGTGTACCAAATCACTAGCTTCTTGCTTCTACGATCATCTTTATATGTATATATATTAGTTTCTTGCATATAATTATACATAACTTTATTATAATACTACTTTCGTACAACGATAACTTCTTAAGTAATCAAAGCATGAGTTACTTACCTGGCTACGCGAGTGTCCTTGATTCGGGTCCGATTTGTACCGGTGCGCCGGCCTGAGGTGGCCGGAGTCGCCGTCGGCGCGAGCTTCACGTCCAAGGGTGATCGGGGGTGCGGGTAGAGGAAGAGAGAAAGGTTTGCCATATTTGCTATTTTTGAAAATCTCAAGGCTTTAAATACTAGCAGGGAAAATATCATTTTAGTCCCCGTGAAAATAACAAAACAGCCCATGTTCTAGAGTCTTCTGGAATATCGAAATTTGGGAGCCCTTCTGATGCAATTCTCGAAAAGTGTTCAACACAAAAGTTGTACTCAGGACAGTCTAATGAAATTTGGTATATCCTCATGCTCGCGGTGTATCCTTTGTGGTTGTTCGAGTGAGGACATCGATCATCTTTTATTTCAGTGCCTATTTTCATCATCGAGGTTTGGTCGTCTGTGTTAGCCATGTGTGGTTTAGATTGGAGCTGTCGAGATTGGCGCCAAACTGTTGAATGGCTTTGTCAGTTCTCTGGTGCCTCTTTATATCATCTTCTGGTTCGTCTGTCCTTTGCAGCGTCAGTTTACCATATATGGAGGGAGAGGAATGCTCGCACTCATGATATGCCTCTTAGGCCAGTTTCTGTTCTTCTATATGATATTGTTTTTGATGTTCGGAATCGTGTTAGTTCTTTACGTAAGATGACTCCATCTTATGACAATAAATGGCTTCACCTTTCGTGGCACTTGCCCGATGACATCTTTAGTTGATCTCTTGTAGCCGTTTGGCTTTCTTCTAGGAGGGCATGTCCTCTCTAGATCCTGGGGGATGCCCCTTTGCTCTTGTATAGTTTTCTTTTGGTTATAATACTTACCTTATCCAAAAAAAAAAAGTTGTTCGTCTCGGAAAAATGAGTCCAATGGTCCAAAAATCAGCTCGATCGGAGTTCGTTTACCCTGTTCGTGTCCAAAACCAGAAAATTTACGCGTTTAACGAAAATCGCGTAACCGACTTTTGATCCCACGCGTTTTCCAACGCGACGAAAATTCATAAAATGATATTCCAACTCATATTACCTTACTTAAACTCTTATTATTCCTCATCCTCATGATCCGAGACTAAAACAGTCGTCCGGGAATCTCCTGGAACAGTTCTAAAAATCCGGGATATTACATTCACCCCTCCTTATAAAAATTTCGTCCTCGAAATTTCTCTATCCTTGTAATTGCCGAACCAAAACCCGGTCGAATATGCAGAAACTATCATTTTCTAAACTCTGCTGATATCACTTCTCTGTCTCAACTGTAAACTAGCTATTATCTGTAAACTAGATTCCATAACGGCCCATCTACTATTTTAATCTGACTATACTGGTCCGTGTCTCAACTCCGACTATACTAATCTGGTTCTTATCTCTAGCTGTACCGTTCTGATTCTGATCTCAATCCTTCTAGCCTCACAAGGGCCCTAAACTGATACTATCTGATCCTGGTTGATTCTCTGATCTGAAAGGCCGCCAGAGTACTAACTTAATATCATTCTCTTCTCATACAAAAATAACTAATCTATACACATCAATGAGCCACCCATGGACTCATATTCAAGCAAACAAGGCACTAAACAATAGCAAAAAATCATTTTAAATAATCATAGAATATACATACAAAGACCTTCGTGGCCGTTATCAAACTGAAGACAATCTCCGACAACTGGATCCCCACAATTGCAGTCACTGACTTCTAGACCATACTACTGACTCTGACTCTCAAACCATGCTCTGATACCATCTTTGTAACATCCCGCCTAGGCCATGATGCTACCCACCGGCAGGAGACAGGAGAATCCATCTCCATAAGCCTCTAATTCTAACGAAATTTCGGCATGATGTGTTCGTAACATCACGCAACATGGCCTGTAGCCAGCATCCACATACAACAAGAACCAACACATCGGCCTCAGGCGGAACATCAACAACAATATCAAGGCCTCAGGCCTAAACTCAAAGAAGAAAACAAATACTTGGCCTCCGGCCAGAACTCAGAATTTAAAACTTATGCTATTACAGCACATATACAAATAATAAGCAAATACAAATAAAAACTAAACAAAGGGCCGTGAGGACCCATAACTTGACCCAGGACTTGACACTTCTTCGACTGCAAGTTGGGGTGATCCACTGTCTTCAAAGTCTTCACCAAACTCCTACTACTGTCCTGCACAACTGCAAAAGAAAGATGTGAGTCACAATAACCCAGTAAGTAATCATGCTCTCATTTCAGCATAAATACAACAACTTTTATTCATTTCTCTTTTTGTTTCTTAACTTATCTTAAACTGTAAACATGCATTCATCACAATTTTGACTTAACTGTACAATTCTTATCCTCTATAGAGACCCTACACTTTCACCCAGCCCTTTAGTCTGGTCAAACACATACTTTAGTTTCTATTTAACCTTTACTACACGAGCATTTCATCCTATATCTGCCAAGTTGGAACACCTGTTATAGTTATCTTTTTCTTATTTCATTGAAATATCATCAAATCGGTAATATACACTATCATTTTTCATCACAACTATTATCAATCACGTACCCATATATACACATAGGGTTAAGTAGCCTTACCTTAATACTCAAATAAAAACTCATGGGATGACGGTATACAACACATACGAATATCTGTAATGTACTTACATGAATGTGATCATGTTGTCATGTACTAACATCACTGTAAGCCTCTCTGAGGAACTACTAGACACATAATCATATACAAGATTGTAAACCTTATTTGCTTAAATGTATTACGCACCATGATACAGGCCCGGCACATGTATAAACACCAACTATATGCTTCCCAATGATAACTAGCATATGCAATCTAGATGCATGGCATGTGAATTGTTATCAAACTTTATCATGTAGTACAATTTAGAAAATACTTCTTGAAAACCCTTTTTCTGCAAACTAATATTAAAATCGTACTTACTAAAAACCTCCTTCAAATCTTCAGTTTCTAGAAGCCGTTTCTAAAATCTGTTTTCTAAAAACTGTAAACTATAATCTGATTTTCGAATACTAAAAACTGAAAGTCAATCAGTAGTGCAAAATCTGGAATCCAAATGCTCCAAATCTGAAAACTGGGTTTGAAAACTGGAAACTTTATTTTGAAACAATAAACTAAATCTGAATTGTAATTTGTGTCTCTGTCTGAAAACCTGGACGTATGAGGGCGTTACGTATCGTCCGACCCCTCATACGCCTATCTGGAGGCAGAAGTGCAAATCCATGACTTGGGGCGTTACGTATCGCCGTCCCCCAAAGCATGCCACTACTGTCTCATAATCTGGGGGTCTAGGGGCGTGATATCTCGCCGTCTCCCTAGCCCATCTGGGAGGATCTGAGAGCGTCCCCTCAGTCCTCAACATGTGCACATGCTATCTATATCCGTCAATTCCAGCTGTATCTGAAGTTAATACTGGGGTGAGTTTTTACCCATGCCCCCGAAAATCAGAAAACCCTTTTTTGGATAAGGTAGTATTATAACCAAAAGAAAACTATACAAGAGCAAGGGGCATCCCCCAGGATCTGAGAGGACATGCCCTCCTAGAAGAAAGCCAAACGGATACAAGAGATCAACTAAAGATGTCATGGCAAGGCCACAAAGGTGAAGCCATTTATTGTCATAAGATGGAGTCACCTTACGTAAAGAACTAACACGATTCCGAACATCAAAAAAACAATATCATATAGAAGAACGAAACTGGCCTAAGAGGCATATCATGAGTGCGAGCATTCCTTCCCTCCAAAATGGTAAACTGACGCTGCAAAGGACAACGAACCAGAAGATGATATAAAGAGGCACCAGAGAATGACAAAGCCACTCAACAGTTGGCGCCAATCTCGACAGCTCCAATCTGAAATACAATTCTTTCAAGCTTTCGAAATCATACGTTTAAAACACTCAGATTCTAAAAAAAAAACATTCATAACTTGATCCACGGTGGGAAATCTCCGCTTAATATATATGTATATGCATATGTATCCACATGTCTCTTGCTATAATAGCTATGTTTTCTTGTAATGTCATATATGTACATATACATGGTCACACACTTTTACTATCAAACATGAATCTAATATCATAATTTCCACAGTTATGCATACTTACGTCATCAAAATTGTTGTAATGCAACAAGCATCACACATATACAACCATCAATTTCTCAGTTCATAAATTCATTTACATATATTCGTATGCACATCAACTCTATGTTCATATAAGCATTCATCAAAATACTGCTATGCGAAATACATACTTACCCTACACTAACTTACTTATCTCCTCCGGCAATATACCAACTATTTATCTTATATACATATCTCAATACTTATGTTGCTTAATACATGCATAAATATGCTCGTTCTGGTGCGAAACTCTACATTTACACCTATTTATGCCCAAATACATTAACTCAGATACATACTAATTTATACTTATCCCTTTATACTATCATTTCTAAGCTATCACACCCATTGCATACATAATAAGTTCCTCGTGTAATCAAACACCCAAAGTAAACGTGTTCCAATATCTTAGTTCTTAAGCTAATTCACTATTCTCTAACTATCGATTGTACTCAAGCATCTCGAATCATAATCTTTTATACATTCACAAACATACGCTACATCTTTATGCTCTCTACCATTTTATATACATGTATCAGTAATCACTAGTTTTCATTTACTCATGCATACTAATATTCTTATACAGTACATAAAATAAAGTCTTTCATTCATAACACCAATTCATATATGATTATCTCACTTATAACTGTGATCCCATTCCCTAGGGTGTAGTTTTTCTACAAACCCCCATACCCAGGTTTTATTAATTTAAATTCATGAATAAGACATCGTTATATGCACCATCTATATATATATATTTACATAAACCCGTCCATACCTACGTATGTTTCTCTTTGCTTCTGAATACTTCTGTTTATCTTTAACTTATCTTTCCGCTTATAATCGCCTGCTCTTATCTAAATCTGTGTACCAAATCACTAGCTTCTTGCTTCTACGATCATCTTTATATGTATATATATTAGTTTCTTGCATATAATTATACATAACTTTATTATAATACTACTTTCGTACAACGATAACTTCTTAAGTAATCAAAGCATGAGTTACTTACCTGGCTACGCGAGTGTCCTTGATTCGGGTCCGATCTATACCGGTGCGCCGGCCTGAGGTGGCCGGAGTCGCCGTCGGCGCGAGCTTCACGTCCAAGGGTGATCGGGGGTGCGGGTAGAGGAAGAGAGAAAGGTTTGCCATATTTGCTATTTTTGAAAATCTCAAGGCTTTAAATACTAGCAGGGAAAATATCATTTTAGTCCCCGTGAAAATAACAAAACAGCCCCTATTCTAGAGTCTTCTGGAATATCGAAATTTCGGAGCCCTTCTGATGCAATTCTCGAAAAGTGTTCAACACGAAAGTTGTTCGTCTCGGAAAAACGAGTCCAATGGTCCAAAAATCAGCTCGATCGGAGTTCGTTTGCCCTGTTCGTGTCCAAAACCAGAAACTTTACGCGTTTAACGAAAATCGCGTAACCGACTTTTGATCCAACGCGTTTTCCAACGCGACGAAAATTCATAAAATGATATTCCAACTCATATTACCTTACTTAAACTCTTATTATTCCTCATCCTCATGATCCGAGACTAAAACAGTCGTCCGGGAATCTCCTGGAACAGTTCTAAAAATCCGGGATATTACATTCACCCCTCCTTATAAAAATTTCGTCCTCGAAATTTCTCTATCCTTGTAATTGCCGAACCAAAACCCGGTCGAATATGCAGAAACTATCATTTTCTAAACTCTGCTGATATCACTTCTCTGTCTCAACTGTAAACTAGCTATTATCTGTAAACTAGATTCCATAACGGCCCATCTACTATTTTAATTTGACTATACTGGTCCGTGTCTCAACTCCGACTATACTAATCTGGTTCTTATCTCTAGCTGTACCGTTCTGATTCTGATCTCAATCCTTCTAGCCTCACAAGGGCCTTAAACTGATACTATCTGATCCTGGTTGATTCTCTGATCTGAAAGGCCGCCAGAGTACTAACTTAATATCATTCTCTTCTCATACAAAAATAACTAATCTATACACATCAATGAGCCACCCATGGACTCATATTCAAGCAAACAAGGCACTAAACAATAGCAACAAATCATTTTAAATAATCATAGAATATACATACAAAGACCTTCGTGGCCGTTATCAAACTGAAGACAATCTCCGACAACTGGATCCCCACAATTGCAGTCACCGACTTCTAGACCATACTACTGACTCTGACTCTCAAACCATGCTCTGATACCATCTTTGTAACATCCCGCCTAGGCCAGGATGCTACCGGCAGGAGACAGGAGAATCCATCTCCATAAGCCTCTAATTCTAACGAAATTTCGGCATGATGTGTTCGTAACATCACGCAACCTGGCCTGTAGCCAGCATCCACATACAACAAGAACCAACACATCGGCCTCAGGCCGGAACATCAACAACAATATCAAGGCCTCAGGCCTAAACTCAAAGAAGAAAACAAATACTTGGCCTCCGGCCAGAACTCAGAATTTAAAACTTATGCTATTACAACACCTATACAAATAATAAGCAAATACAAATAAAAACTAAACAAAGGGCCTTGAGGACCCATAACTTGACCCAGGACTTGACACTTCTTCAACTGCAAGTTGGGGCGATCCACTGTCTTCAAAGTCTTCACCAAACTCCTGCTACTGTCCTGCACAACTGCAACAGAAAGATGTGAGTCACAATAACCCAGTAAGTAATCATGCTCTCATTTCAGCATAAATACAACAACTTTTATTCATTTCTCTTTTTGTTTCTTAACTTATCTTAAACTGTAAACATGCATTAATCACAATTTTGACTTAACTGTACAATTCTTATCCTCTATAGAGACCCTACACTTTCACCCAGCCCTTTAGTCTGGTCAAACACATACTTTAGTTTCTATTTAACCTTTACTACACGAGCATTTCATCCTATATCTGCCAAGTTGGAACACCTGTTATAGTTATCTTTTTCTTATTTCAATGAAATATCATCAAATCGGTAATATACACTATCATTTTTCATCACAACTATTATCAATCACGTACCCATATATATACATAGGGTTAAGTAGCCTTACCTTAATACTCAAATAAAAACTCATGGGATGACGGTATACAACACATACGAATATCTGTAATGTACTTACATGAATGTGATCATGTTGTCATGTACTAACATCACTGTAAGCCTCTCTGAGGAACTACTAGAACACATAATCATATACAAGATTGTAAACCTTATCTGCTTAAATGTATTACGCACCATGATACAGGCCCGGCACATGTATAAACACCAACTATATGATTCCCAATGATAACTAGCATATGCAATCTAGATGCATGGCATGTGAATTGTTATCAAACTTTATCATGTAGTACAATTTAGAAAATACTTCTTGAAAACCCTTTTTCTGCAAACTAATATTAAAATCGTACTTACTAAAAACCTCCTTCAAATCTTCAGTTTCTAGAAGCCGTTTCTAAAATCTGTTTTCTGAAAACTGTAAACTATAATCTGATTTTCGAAGACTAAAAACTGAAAGTCAATCAGTAGTGCAAAATCCGGAATCCAAAAGCTCCAAATCTGAAAACTGGGTTTGAAAACTGGAAACTTTATTTTGAAACAATAAACTAAATCTGAATTGTAATCTGTGTCTCTGTCTGAAAACCTGGACGTATGAGGGCGTTACGTATCGTCCGACCCCTCATACGCCTATCTGGAGGCAGAAGTGCAAATCCACGACTTTGGGGCGTTACGTATCGCCGTCCCCCAAAGCATGCCACTACTGTCTCATAATCTGGGGGTCTAGGGGCGTGATATCTCGCCGTCTCCCTAGCCCATCTGGGAGGATCTGAGAGCGTCCCCTCAGTCCTCAACATGTGCACATGCTATCTATATCTGTCAATTCCAGCTGTATCTGAAGTTACATACTGGGGTGAGTTTTTACCTCATGCCCCGAAAATCAGAAAACTCATGCTCATCAAAATCTCAAAATTGGAAGAATCATTTTTCTGAAATACAATTCTTTCAAGCTTTCGAAATCAACGTTTAAAACACTCAGAATTCTAAAAAAAAACATTCATAACTTGATCCACGGTGGGAAATCTCCGCTTAATATATATGTATATGCATATGTATCCACATGTCTCTTGCTATAATAGCTATGTTTTCTTGTAATGTCATATATGTACATATACATGGTCACACACTTTTACTGATCAAACATGAATCTAATATCATAATTTCCACAGTTATGCATACTTACGTCATCAAAATTGTTGTAATGCAACAAGCATCACACATATACAACCATCAATTTCTCAGTTCATAAATTCATTTACATATATTCGTATGCACATCAACTCTATGTTCATATAAGCATTCATCAAAATAATGCTATGCGAAATACATACTTACCCTACACTAACTTACTTATCTCCTCCGGCAATATACCAACTATTTATCTTATATACATATCTCAATACTTATGTTGCTTAATACATGCATAAATATGCTCGTTCTGGTGCGAAACTCTACATTACACCTATTTATGCCCAAAACATTAACTCAGATACATACTAATTTATACTTATCCCTTTATACTATCATTTCTAAGCTATCACACCCATTGCATACATAATAAGTTCCTCGTGTAATCAAACACCCAAAGTAAAGTGTTCCAATATCTTAGTTCTTAAGCTAATTCACTATTCTCTAACTATCGATTGTACTCAAGCATCTCGAATCATAATCTTTTATACATTCCAAACATACGCTACATCTTTATGCTCTTACCATTTTATATACATGTATCAGTAATCACTAGTTTTCGGCCTGAGGTGGTCGGAGTCGCCGTCGGCGCGAGCTTCACGTCCAAGGGTGATCGGGGGTGCGGGTAGAGGAAGAGAGAAAGGTTTGCCATATTGCTATTTTTGAAAATCTCAAGGCTTTAAATACTAGCAGGGAAAATATCATTTTAGTCCTCGTGAAAATAACAAAACAGCCCCTGTTCTAGAGTCTTCTGGAATATCGAAATTTCGGAGCCCTTCTGATGCAATTCTCGAAAAGTGTTCAACACGAAAGTTGTTCGTCTCGGAAAAACGAGTCCAAGGGTCCAAAAATTAGCTCGATCGGAGTTCGTTTGCCCTGTTCGTGTCCAAAACCAGAAACTTTACGCGTTTAACGAAAATCGTGTAACCGACTTTTGATCCCACGCGTTTTCCAACGCGACGAAAATTCATAAAATGATATTCCAACTCATATTACCTTACTTAACTCTTATTATTCCTCATCCTCATGATCCGAGACTAAAACAGTCGTCCGGGAATCTCCTGGAACAGTTCTAAAAATCCGGGATATTACATTCACCCCTCCTTATAAAAATTTCGTCCTCGAAATTTCTCTATCCTTGTAATTGCCGAACAAAACCCGGTCGAATATGCAGAAACTATCATTTTCTAAACTCTGCTGATATCACTTCTCTGTCTCAACTGTAACTAGCTATTATCTGTAAACTAGATTCCATAACGGCCCATCTACTATTTTAATCTGACTATACTGGTCTGTGTCTCAACTCCGACTATACTAATCTGGTTCTTATCTCTAGCTGTACCGTTCTGATTCTGATCTCAATCCTTCTAGCCTCACACGGGCCTTAAACTGATACTATCTGATCCTGGTTGATTCTCTGATCTGAAAGGCCGCCAGAGTACTAACTTAATATCATTCTCTTCTCACAAAAATAACTAATCTATACACATCAATGAGCCACCCATGGACTCATATTCAAGCAAACAAGGCACAAAACAATAGCAAAAAATCATTTTAAATAATCATAGAATATACATACAAAGACCTTCGTGGCCGTTATCAAACTGAAGACAATCTCCGACAACTGGATCCCCACAATTGCAGTCACTGACTTCTAGACCATACTACTGACTCTGACTCTCAAACCATGCTCTGATACCATCTTTGTAACATCCCGCCTAGGCCAGGATGCTACCGGCAGGAGACAGGAGAATCCATCTCCATAAGCCTCTAATTCTAACGAAATTTCGGCATGATGTGTTCGTAACATCACGCAACCTGGCCTGTAGCCAGCATCCACATACAACAAGAACCAACACATCGGCCTCAGGCCGGAACATCAACAACAATATCAAGGCCTCAGGCCTAAACTCAAAGAAGAAAACAAATACTTGGCCTCCGGCCAGAACTCAGAATTTAAAACTTATGCTATTACAACACCTATACAAATAATAAGCAAATACAAATAAAAACTAAACAAAGGGCCGTGAGGACCCATAACTTGACCCAGGACTTGACACTTCTTCAACTGCAAGTTGGGGCGATCCACTGTCTTCAAAGTCTTCACCAAAATCCTGCTACTGTCCTGCACAACTGCAACAGAAAGATGTGAGTCACAATAACCCAGTAAGTAATCATGCTCTCATTTCAGCATAAATACAACAACTTTTATTCATTTCTCTTTTTATTTCTTAACTTATCTTAAACTGTAAACATGCATTAATCACAATTTTGAATTAACTGTACAATTCTTATCCTCTATAGAGACCCTACACTTTCACCCAGCCCTTTAGTCTGGTCAAACACATACTTTAGTTTCTATTTAACCTTTACTACACGAGCATTTCATCCTATATCTGCCAAGTTGGAACACCTGTTATAGTTATCTTTTTCTTATTTCAATGAAATATCATCAAATCGGTAATATACACTATCATTTTTCATCACAACTATTATCAATCACGTACCCATATATATACATAGGGTTAAGTAGCCTTACCTTAATACTCAAATAAAAACTCATGGGATGACGGTATACAACACATACGAATATCTGTAATGTACTTACATGAATGTGATCATGTTGTCATGTACTTACATCACTGTAAGCCTCTCTGAGGAACTACTAGAACACATAATCATATACAAGATTGTAAACCTTATCTGCTTAAATGTATTACGCACCATGATACAGGCCCGGCATATGTATAAACACCAACTATATGATTCCCAATGATAACTAGCATATGCAATCTAGATGCATGGCATGTGAATTGTTATCAAACTTTATCATGTAGTACAATTTAGAAAATACTTCTTGAAAACCCTTTTTCTGCAAATAATATTAAAATCGTACTTACTAAAAACCTCCTTCAAATCTTCAGTTTCTAGAAGCCGTTTCTAAAATCTGTTTTCTGAAAACTGTAAACTATAATCTGATTTTCGAAGACTAAAAACTGAAAGTCAATCAGTAGTGCAAAATCCGGAATCCAAAAGCTCCAAATCTGAAAACTGGGTTTGAAAACTGGAAACTTTATTTTGAAACAATAAACTAAATCTGAATTGTAATCTGTGTCTCTGTCTGAAAACCTGGACGTATGAGGGCGTTACGTATCGTCCGACCCCTCATACGCCTATCTGGAGGCAGAAGTGCAAATCCACGACTTGGGGCGTTACGTATCGCCGTCCCCAAAGCATGCCACTACTGTCTCATAATCTGGGGGTCTAGGGGCGTGATATCTCGCCGTCTCCCTAGCCCATCTGGGAGGATCTGAGAGCGTCCCCTCAGTCCTCAACATGTGCACATGCTATCTATATCTGTCAATTCCAGCTGTATCTGAAGTTACATACTGGGGTGAGTTTTTACCTCATGCCCCGAAAATCAGAAAACTCATGCTCATCAAAATCTCAAAATTGGAAGAATCATTTTTCTGAAATACAATTCTTTCAAGCTTTCGAAATCAACGTTTAAAACACTCAGAATTCTAAAAAAAAACATTCATAACTTGATCCACGGTGGGAAATCTCCGCTTAATATATATGTATATGCATATGTATCCACATGTCTCTTGCTATAATAGCTATGTTTTCTTGTAATGTCATATATGTACATATACATGGTCACACACTTTTACTGATCAAACATGAATCTAATATCATAATTTCACAGTTATGCATACTTACGTCATCAAAATTGTTGTAATGCAACAAGCATCACACATATACAACCATCAATTTCTCAGTTCATAAATTCATTTACATATATTCGTATGCACATCAACTCTATGTTCATATAAGCATTCATCAAAATACTGTTATGGCTATGGAAGTTCTGTCGGGTCTTCTTCGTAATATGGCTCTTAATCCGGGTTTCAAATTCCACTGGCGTTGTTCTAAGGACCGTCTTACTCATCTATGCTTTGCGGATGACCTTATGATTTTTTGTAAAGCAGATGCCCCCTCGGTTTCATTGATCAAGGATTGTCTCGGGCAGTAGTTAAGTAGTTTATCAGGTTTGATCCCGAATCCAGCTAAAAGTCATTTCTTCTCTTCTGGTATCTCTTCTACTCTCCAGGGCCAACTGCGTCATGTTTTGGGGTTCCAAGAAGGGGTTCTTCCTGTGCGGTATTTAGGTGTCCCTTTGATCTCTACTAAACTTCGGGCCTCAGATTGTGCTTCTCTTGTGGATCGTATTGTTTTGCGTGCTAAGAGTTGGAGTAGTAAATTTCTCTCTATGCGGGCCGGCTTCAGCTTATTAAGTCGGTTTTGTTCTCCATTCAAGTTTACTGGTCTTCCTTGTTTATTCTTCCTAAGTCTGTTATTAGGAAGGTGGAGACGATTCTGCGTTCTTTCCTTTGGAAGGGTAGTGCACTCACCTCTTCTGGGGCGAGGAGTGGCGAGAGTGGCTTGAGTAGAGTTTGTTTACCTCTTAAGGAGGGTGGGCTGGGGATTAAGAGTTTGGATACTTGGAATAGAGCGGCTATTGTTAAGCACATTTGGTTTCTTTGTTCTAGCCAGGTCTCTTCTTGGACGAATTGGGTTCACTCTTATTTGTTGAGGGGAGAAGTTTTTGGGAGGTCCCATGTCCTTCTGATTGCTCTTGGAGTTGGCGTAAGATCTTGGAGCTCCGTTCTTGGTCCCGGCGGCGGATGAGAGTTAGGATTGGGAATGGTGAGAAGACTTTATTGTGGTTTGATTTTTGGCATCCTTTGGGCCCGATTGTGGACACGTTGGGTGAGAGAGTGATTTATGACTCTGGCTTGGATAGGATGGCTACAGTTGCTTCCATTATCTCTGATTCTGCTTGGCGTTGGCCCCCTTCTAGGTCTGCTGCCCTTGTGACTTGGCTCAGTCCCATCTTCCGTCTCCTTCTAGTTTGAGGGAGGACGTGCTGGTTTGGGAGGATGATAAGAGTGGGAGATTTTCTGTGGATAGTGCTTGGAATGCCATGCGTACTAGGGGAAACTTGTTACATTGGTCTCGAGTTGTTTGGTTCCGGAAGGCTATCCCCGTCATTCCTTCTTACTTTGGATGTCTATTCAGGGAGGCCTTTGTACCCAGGATAGTTTGATGAGGTTTGGTATTTCTGCTTGCTCCCGTTGTATTCTTTGTGGTTGTTCAAGTGAGGACATTGATCATCTTTTCTTCCAGTGCATCTTCTCTTCGAGGGTCTGGTCGTCTGTGCTGGCTTTGTGTGGGTTAGATTGGAGTCGTCGGGATTGGCGACAGACTGTTGAGTGGTTATGTCAGTTCACTGATGCCTCTTTATGTCACCTTCTGGTTCGTCTGTCTTTTGCAGCTTCAGTCTACCATATTTGGAGGGAGAGGAATGCTCGCACTCATGATATGCCTTTTCGGCCTGTTCTACTCTTCTTTATGATATTGTTTTTTGATGTTCGGAATCGTGCTAGCTTTGTACATAAGGTGAAACCATCTTATGACAATAAATGGCTTCACCTTTCATGGCACTTGCCCGTTGACATCTTCTGTTGATCTTTGCTTGTAGCCTATAGGCTTTCTTCTAGGAGGGCTTGTCCTCTCTAGTTTGCCTGGGGTATGCCCCTTTGCTCTTGTATAGTTTTCTTTTGGTTATAATACTTACCTTATCCAAAAAAAAAAAATACTGCTATGCGAAATACATACTTACCCTACACTAACTTACTTATCTCCTCCGGCAATATACCAACTATTTATCTTATATACATATCTCAATACTTATGTTGCTTAATACATGCATAAATATGCTCGTTCTGGTGCGAAACTCTACATTTACACCTATTTATGCCCAAATACATTAACTCAGATACATACTAATTTATACTTATCCCTTTATACTATCATTTCTAAGCTATCACACCCATTGCATACATAATAAGTTCCTCGTGTAATCAAACACCCAAAGTAAACGTGTTCCAATATCTTAGTTCTTAAGCTAATTCACTATTCTCTAACTATCGATTGTACTCAAGCATCTCGAATCATAATCTTTTATACATTCACAAACATACGCTACATCTTTATGCTCTCTACCATTTTATATACATGTATCAGTATCACTAGTTTTCATTTACTCATGCATACTAATATTCTTATACAGTACATAAATCGTCTTTTCATTCATAACACCAATCATATATGAATTATCTCACTATAACTGTGATCCCATTCCCTATGGTGTAGTTTTCTACAAACCCCCCATACCCAGGTTTTATTAATTTAAATTCATGAATAAGACATCGTTATATGCACCATCTATATATATATTTACATAAACCCGTCCATACCTACGTATGTTTCTCTTTGCTTCTGAATACTTCTGTTTATCTTTACTTATCTTTTCGCTTATAATCGCATGCTCTTATCTAAATCTGTGTACCAAATCACTAGCTTCTTGCTTCTACGATCATCTTTATATGTATATATATTAGTTTCTTCTTGCATATAATTATACATAACTTTATTATAATACTACTTTCGTACAACGATAACTTCTTAAGTAATCAAGCATGAGTTACTTACCTGGCTACGCGAGTGTCCTTGATTCGGGTCCGATCTATACCGGTGCGCCGGCCTGAGGTGGCCGGAGTCGCCGTCGGCGCGAGCTTCACGTCCAAGGGTGATCGGGGGTGCGGGTAGAGGAAGAGAGAAGGTTTGCCATATTCGCTATTTTGAAATCTCAAGGCTTTAAATACTAGCAGGGAAATATCATTTTAGTCCCCGTGAAAATAACAAAACAGCCAATGTTCTAGAGTCTTCTGGAATATCGAAATTTCGGAGCCCTTCTGATGCAATTCTCGAAAAGTGTTCAACACGAAAGTTGTTCGTCTCGGAAATACGAGTCCAATGGTCTAAAAATCAGCTCGATCGGAGTTCGTTTGCCCTGTTCGTGTCCAAAACCAGAAACTTTACGCGTTTAACGAAAATCGCGTAACCGACTTTTGATCCCACGCGTTTTCCCAACGCGACGAAAATTCATAAATGATATTCCAACTCATATTACCTTACTTAACTCTTATTATTCCTCATCCTCATGATCCGAGACTAAAACAGTCGTCCGGAATCTCCTGGAACAGTTCCAAAATCGGGATATACATTCACCACCCTCCTTATAAAAATTTCGTCCTCGAAATTTCTCTATCCTTGTAATTGCCGAACCAAACCCGGTCGAATATGCAGAAACTATCATTTTCTAAACTCTGCTGATATCACTTCTCTGTCTCAACTGTAAACTAGCTATTATCTGTAAACTAGATTCCATAACGGCCCATCTACTATTTTAATTTGACTATACTGGTCCGTGTCTCAACTCCGACTATACTATCTGGTTCTTATCTCTAGCTGTACCGTTCTGATTCTGATCTCAATCCTTCTAGCCTCACAAGGGCCCTAAACTGATACTATCTGATCCTGTTGATTCTCTGATCTGAAAGGCCGCCAGAGTACTAACTTAATATCATTCTCTTCTCATACAAAATAACTAATCTATACACATCAATGAGCCACCCATGGACTCATATTCAAGCAAACAGGCACTAAACAATAGCAACAAATCATTTTAATAATCATAGAATATACATACAAAGACCTTAGTGGCCGTTATCAAACTGAAGACAATCTCCGACAACTGGATCCCCACAATTGCAGTCACCGACTTCTAGACCATACTACTGACTCTGACTCTCAAACCATCCTGATACCATCTGTAACATCCCGCCTAGGCCAGGATGCTACCGCAGGAGACAGGAGAATCCATCTCCATAAGCCTCTAATTCTAACGAAATTTCGGCATGATGTGTTCGTAACATCACGCAACCTGGCCTGTAGCCAGCATCCACATACAACAAGAACCAACAACATCGGCCTCAGGCCGGAACATCAACAACAATATCAAGGCCTCAGGCCTAAACTCAAAGAAGAAAACAAATACTTGGCCTCCGGCCAGAACTCAGAATTTAAAACTTATGCTATTACAACACCTATACAAATAATAAGCAAATACAAATAAAAACTAAACAAAGGGCCGTGAGGACCCATAACTTGACCCGGACTTGACACTTCTTCTTCAACTGCAAGTTGGGGCGATCCACTGTCTTCAAAGTCTTCACCAAACTCCTTGCTACTATCCTGCACAACTGCAACAGAAAGATGTGAGTGAGTCACAATACCCCGTAAGTAATCATGCTCTCATTTCAGCATAAATACAACAACTTTTATTCATTTCTCTTTTTGTTTCTTAACTTATCTTAAACTGTAAACATGCATTAATCTCATTTTGACTTAACTGTACAATTCTTATCCTCTATAGAGACCCTACACTTTCACCACCCAGCCCTTTAGTCTGGTCAAACACATACTTTAGTTTCTATTTAACCTTTACTACACGAGCATTTCATCTTATATCCGCCAAGTTGGAACACCTGTTATAGTTATCTTTTTCTTATTTCATTGAAATATCATCGAATCGGTAATATACACTATCATTTTTCATCACAACTATTATCAATCACGTACCCATATATATACATAGGGTTAAGTAGCCTTACCTTAATACTCAAATAAAAACTCATGGGATGACGGTATACAACACATACGAATATCTGTAATGTACTTACATGAATGTGATCATGTTGTCATGTACTAACATCACTGTAAGCCTCTCTGAGGAACTACTAGAACACATAATCATATACAAGATTGTAAACCTTATCTGCTTAAATGTATTACGCACCATGATATAGGCCGGGCACATGTATAAACACCAACTATATGATTCCCAATGATAACTAGCATATGCAATCTAGATGCATGGCATGTGAATTGTTATCAAACTTTATCATGTAGTACAATTTAGAAAAATACTTCTTGAAAACCCTTTTTCTGCAAACTAATATTAAAATCGTACTTACTAAAAACCTCCTTCAAATCTTCAGTTTCTAGAAGCCGTTTCTAAAATCTGTTTTCTGAAAACTGTAAACTATAATCTGATTTTCGAAGACTAAAAACTGAAAGTCAATCAGTAGTGCAAAATCCGGAATCCAAAAGCTCCAAATCTGAAAACTGGGTTTGAAAACTGGAAACTTTATTTTGAAACAATAAACTAAATCTGAATTGTAATCTGTGTCTCTGTCTGAAAACCTGGACGTATGAGGGTGTTACGTATCGTCCGACCCCTCATACGCCTATCTGGAGGCAGAAGTGCAAATCCACGACTTTGGGCGTTACGTATCGCCGTCCCCCAAAGCATGCCACTACTGTCTCATAATCTGGGGTCTAGGGGCGTGATATCTCGCCGTCTCCCTAGCCCATCTGGGAGGATCTGAGAGCGTCCCCTCAGTCCTCAACATGTGCACATGCTATCTATATCTGTCAATTCCAGCTGTATCTGAAGTTACATACTGGGGTGAGTTTTTACCTCATGCCCCGAAAATCAGAAACTCATGCTCATCAAAATCTCAAAATTGGAAGAATCATTTTCTGAAATACAATTCTTTCAAGCTTTCGAAATCAACGTTAAAAACACTCAGAATTCTAAAAAAAAACATTCATAACTTGATCCACGGTGGGAAATCTCCGCTTAATATATATGTATATGCATATGTATCCACATGTCTCTTGCTATAATAGCTATGTTTTCTTGTAATGTCATATATGTACATATACATGGTCACACACTTTTACTGATCAAACATGAATCTAATATCATAATTTCCACAGTTATGCATACTTACATCATCAAAATTGTTGTAATGCAACAAGCATCACACATATACAACCATCAATTTCTCAATTCATAAATTCATTTACATATATTCGTATGCACATCAACTCTATGTTCATATAAGCATTCATCAAAATACTGCTATGCGAAATACATACTTACCCTACACTAACTTACTTATCTCCTCCGGCAATATACCAACTATTTATCTTATATACATATCTCAATACTTATGTTGCTTAATACATGCATAAATATGCTCGTTCTGGTGCGAAACTCTACATTTACACCTATTTATGCCCAAATACATTAACTCAGATACATACTAATTTATACTTATCCCTTTATACTATCATTTCTAAGCTATCACACCCATTGCATACATAATAAGTTCCTCGTGTAATCAAACACCCAAAGTAAACGTGTTCCAATATCTTAGTTCTTAAGCTAATTCACTATTCTCTAACTATCGATTGTACTCAAGCATCTCGAATCATAATCTTTTATACATTCACAAACATACGCTACATCTTTATGCTCTCTACCATTTTATATACATGTATCAGTAATCACTAGTTTTCATTTACTCATGCATACTAATATTCTTATACAGTACATAAAATAAAGTCTTTTATTCATAACACCAATTCATATATGATTATCTCACTTATAACTGTGATCCCATTCCCTAGGGTGTAGTTTTTCTACAAACCCCCCATACCCAGGTTTTATTAATTTAAATTCATGAATAAGACATCATTATATGCACCATCTATATATATATTTACATAAACCCGTCCATACCTACGTATGTTTCTCTTTGCTTCTGAATACTTCTGTTTATCTTTAACTTATCTTTTCGCTTATAATCGCATGCTCTTATCTAAATCTGTGTACCAAATCACTAGCTTCTTGCTTCTACGATCATCTTTATATGTATATATATTAGTTTCTTGCATATAATTATACATAACTTTATTATAATACTACTTTCGTACAACGATAACTTCTTAAGTAATCAAAGCATGAGTTACTTACCTGGCTACGCGAGTGTCCTTGATTCGGGTCCGATCTATACCGGTGCGCCGGCCTGAGGTGGCCGGAGTCGCCGTCGGCGCGAGCTTCACGTCCAAGGGTGATCGGGGGTGCGGGTAGAGGAAGAGAGAAAGGTTTGCCATATTCGCTATTTTTGAAAATCTCAAGGCTTTAAATACTAGCAGGGAAAATATCATTTTAGTCCCCGTGAAAATAACAAAACAGCCCCTGTTCTAGAGTCTTCTGGAATATCGAAATTTCGGAGCCCTTCTGATGCAATTCTCGAAAAGTGTTCAACACGAAAGTTGTTCGTCTCGGAAAAACGAGTCCAATGGTCCAAAAATCAGCTCGATCGGAGTTCGTTTGCCCTGTTCGTGTCCAAACCAGAAACTTTACGCGTTTAACGAAATCGCGTAACCGACTTTTGATCCCACGCGTTTTCCAACGCGACGAAAATTCATAAAATGATATTCCAACTCATATTACCTTACTTAAAACTCTTATTATTCCTCATCCTCATGATCCGAGACTAAAACAGTCGTCCGGGAATCTCCTGGAACAGTTCTAAAAATCCGGGATATTACATTCACCCCTCCTTATAAAAATTTCGTCCTCGAAATTTCTCTATCCTTGTAATTGCCGAACTAAAACCCGGTCGAATATGCAGAAACTATCATTTTCTAAACTCTGCTGATATCACTTCTCTGTCTCAACTGTAAACTAGCTATTATCTGTAAACTAGATTCCATAACGGCCCATCTACTATTTTAATTTGACTATACTGGTCCGTGTCTCAACTCCGACTATACTAATCTGGTTCTTATCTCTAGCTGTACCGTTCTGATTCTGATCTCAATCCTTCTAGCCTCACAAGGGCCCTAAACTGATACTATCTGATCCTGGTTGATTCTCTGATCTGAAAGGCCGCCAGAGTACTAACTTAATATCATTCTCTTCTCATACAAAAATAACTAATCTATACACATCAATGAGCCACCCATGGACTCATATTCAAGCAAACAAGGCACTAAACAATAGCAACAAATCATTTTAAATAATCATAGAATATACATACAAAGACCTTAGTGGCCGTTATCAAACTGAAGACAATCTCCGACAACTGGATCCCCACAATTGCAGTCACCGACTTCTAGACCATACTACTGACTCTGACTCTCAAACCATGCTCTGATACCATCTTTGTAACATCCCGCCTAGGCCAGGATGCTACCGGCAGGAGACAGGAGAATCCATCTCCATAAGCCTCTAATTCTAACGAAATTTCGGCATGATGTGTTCGTAACATCACGCAACCTGGCCTGTAGCCAGCATCCACATACAACAAGAACCAACACATCGGCCTCAGGCCGGAACATCAACAACAATATCAAGGCCTCAGGCCTAAACTCAAAGAAGAAAACAAATACTTGGCCTCCGGCCAGAACTCAGAATTTAAAACTTATGCTATTACAACACCTATACAAATAATAAGCAAATACAAATAAAAACTAAACAAGGGCCTTGAGGACCCATAACTTGACCCAGGACTTGACACTTCTTCAACTGCAAGTTGGGGCGATCCACTGTCTTCAAAGTCTTCACCAAACTCCTGCTACTGTCCTGCACAACTGCAACAGAAAGATGTGAGTCACAATAACCCAGTAAGTAATCATGCTCTCATTTCAGCATAAATACAACAACTTTTATTCATTTCTCTTTTTGTTTCTTAACTTATCTTAAACTGTAAACATGCATTAATCACAATTTTGACTTAACTGTACAATTCCTTATCCTCTATAGAGACCCTACACTTTCACCCAGCCCTTTAGTCTGGTCAAACACATACTTTAGTTTCTATTTAACCTTTACTACACGAGCATTTCATCCTATATCTGCCAAGTTGGAACACCTGTTATAGTTATCTTTTTCTTATTTCATTGAAATCATCAAATCGGTAATATACACTATCATTTTTCATCACAACTATTATCAATCACGTACCCATATATATACATAGGGTTAAGTAGCCTTACCTTAATACTCAAATAAAAACTCATGGGATGACGGTATACAACACATACGAATATCTGTAATGTACTTACATGAATGTGATCATGTTGTCATGTACTAACATCACTGTAAGCCTCTCTGAGGAACTACTAGAACACATAATCATATACAAGATTGTAAACCTTATCTGCTTAAATGTATTACGCACCATGATACAGGCCCGGCACATGTATAAACACCAACTATATGATTCCCAATGATAACTAGCATATGCAATCTAGATGCATGGCATGTGAATTGTTATCAAACTTTATCATGTAGTACAATTTAGAAAATACTTCTTGAAAACCCTTTTTCTGCAAACTAATATTAAAATCGTACTTACTAAAAACCTCCTTCAAATCTTCAGTTTCTAGAAGCCGTTTCTAAAATCTGTTTTCTGAAAACTGTAAACTATAATCTGATTTTCGAAGACTAAAAACTGAAAGTCAATCAGTAGTGCAAAATCCGGAATCCAAAAGCTCCAAATCTGAAAACTGGGTTTGAAAACTGGAAACTTTATTTTGAAACAATAAACTAAATCTGAATTGTAATCTGTGTCTCTGTCTGAAAACCCTGGACGTATGAGGGCGTTACGTATCGTCCGACCCCTCATACGCCTATCTGGAGGCAGAAGTGCAAATCCACGACTTTGGGGCGTTACGTATCGCCGTCCCCCAAAGCATGCCACTACTGTCTCATAATCTGGGGGTCTAGGGGAGTGATATCTCGCCGTCTCCCTAGCCCATCTGGGAGGATCTGAGAGCGTCCCCTCAGTCCTCAACATGTGCACATGCTATCTATATCTGTCAATTCCAGCTGTATCTGAAGTTACATACTGGGGTGAGTTTTTACCTCATGCCCCGAAAATCAGAAAACTCATGCTCATCAAAATCTCAAAATTGGAAGAATCATTTTTCTGAAATACAATTCTTTCAAGCTTTCGAAATCAACGTTTAAAACACTCAGAATTCTAAAAAAAACATTCATAACTTGATCCACGGTGGGAAATCTCCGCTTAATATATATGTATATGCATATGTATCCACATGTCTCTTGCTATAATAGCTATGTTTTCTTGTAATGTCATATATGTACATATACATGGTCACACACTTTTACTGATCAAACATGAATCTAATATCATAATTTCCACAGTTATGCATACTTACGTCATCAAAATTGTTGTAATGCAACAAGCATCACACATATACAACCATCAATTTCTCAGTTCATAAATTCATTTACTTATATTCGTATGCACATCAACTCTATGTTCATATAAGCATTCATCAAAATACTGTTATGCGAAATACATACTTACCCTACACTAACTTACTTATCTCCTCCGGCAATATACCAACTATTTATCTTATATACATATCTCAATACTTATGTTGCTTAATACATGCATAAATATGCTCGTTCTGGTGCGAAACTCTACATTTACACCTATTTATGCCCAAATACATTAACTCAGATACATACTAATTTATACTTATCCCTTTATACTATCATTTCTAAGCTATCACACCCATTGCATACATAATAAGTTCCTCGTGTAATCAAACACCCAAAGTAAACGTGTTCCAATATCTTAGTTCTTAAGATAATTCACTATTCTCTAACTATCGATTGTACTCAAGCATCTCGAATCATAATCTTTTATACATTCACAAACATACGCTACATCTTTATGCTCTCTACCATTTATATACATGTATCAGTAATCACTAGTTTTCATTTACTCATGCATACTAATATTCTTATACAGTACATAAAATAAAGTCTTTCATTCATAACACCAATTCATATATGATTATCTCACTTATAACTGTGATCCCATTCCCTAGGGTGTAGTTTTTCTACAACCCCCATACCCAGGTTTATTAATTTAAATTGATGAATAAGACATCGTTATATGCACATATATATATATATTTTACATAAACCCGTCCATACCTACGTATGTTTCTCTTTGCTTCTGAATACTTCTGTTTATCTTTAACTTATCTTTCCGCTTATAATCGCCTGCTCTTATCTAAATCTGTGTACCAAATCACTAGCTTCTTGCTTCTACGATCATCTTTATATGTATATATTTAGTTTCTTGCATATAATTATACATAACTTTATTATAATACTACTTTCGTACAACGATAACTTCTTAAGTAATCAAAGCATGAGTTACTTACCTGGCTACGCGAGTGTCCTTGATTCGGGTCCGATCTATACCGGTGCGCGGCCTGAGGTGGCCGGAGTCGCCGTCGGCGCGAGCTTCACGTCCAAGGGTGATCGGGGGTGCGGGTAGAGGAAGAGAGAAAGGTTTGCCATATTCGCTATTTTTGAAAATCTCAAGGCTTTAAATACTAGCAGGGAAAATATCATTTTAGTCCCCGTGAAAATAACAAAACAGCCCCTATTCTAGAGTCTTCTGGAATATCGAAATTTCGGAGCCCTTCTGATGCAATTCTCGAAAAGTGTTCAAACGAAAGTTGTTCGTCTCGGAAAAACGAGTCCAATGGTCCAAAAATCAGCTCGATCGGAGTTCGTTTGCCCTGTTCGTGTCCAAAACCAGAAACTTTACGCGTTTAACGAAAATCGCGTAACCGACTTTTGATCCCACGCGTTTTCCAACGCGACGAAAATTCATAAAATGATATTCCAACTCATATTACCTTACTTAAACTCTTATTATTCCTCATCCTCATGATCCGAGACTAAAACAGTCGTCCGGGAATCTCCTGGAACAGTTCTAAAATCCGGGATATTACATTCACCCCTCCTTATAAAAATTTCGTCCTCGAAATTTCTCTATCCTTGTAATTGCCGAACTAAAACCCGGTCGAATATGCAGAAACTATCATTTTCTAAACTCTGCTGATATCACTTCTCTGTCTCAACTGTAAACTAGCTATTATCTGTAAACTAGATTCCATAACGGCCCATCTACTATTTTAATTTGACTATACTGGTCCGTGTCTCAACTCCGACTATACTAATCTGGTTCTTATCTCTAGCTGTACCGTTCTGATTCTGATCTCAATCCTTCTAGCCTCACAAGGGCCCTAAACTGATACTATCTGATCCTGGTTGATTCTCTGATCTGAAAGGCCGCCAGAGTACTAACTTAATATCATTCTCTTCTCATACAAAAATAACTAATCTATACACATCAATGAGCCACCCATGGACTCATATTCAAGCAAACAAGGCACTAAACAATAGCAACAAATCATTTTAAATAATCATAGAATATACATACAAAGACCTTCGTGGCCGTTATCAAACTGAAGACAATCTCCGACAACTGGATCCCCACAATTGCAGTCACCGACTTCTAGACCATACTACTGACTCTGACTCTCAAACCATGCTCTGATACCATCTTTGTAACATCCCGCCTAGGCCAGGATGCTACCGGCAGGAGACAGGAGAATCCATCTCCATAAGCCTCTAATTCTAACGAAATTTCGGCATGATGTGTTCGTAACATCACGCAACCTGGCCTGTAGCCAGCATCCACATACAAACAAGAACCAACACATCGGCCTCAGGCCGGAACATCAACAACAATATCAAGGCCTCAGGCCTAAACTCAAAGAAGAAAACAAATACTTGGCCTCCGGCCAGAACTCAGAATTTAAAACTTATGCTATTACAACACCTATACAAATAATAAGCAAATACAAATAAAAACTAAACAAAGGGCCTTGAGGACCCATAACTTGACCCAGGACTTGACACTTCTTCAACTGCAAGTTGGGGCGATCCACTGTCTTCAAAGTCTTCACCAAACTCCTGCTACTGTCCTGACAACTGCAACAGAAAGATGTGAGTCACAATAACCCAGTAAGTAATCATGCTCTCATTTCAGCATAAATACAACAACTTTTATTCATTTCTCTTTTTGTTTCTTAACTTATCTTAAACTGTAAACATGCATTAATCACAATTTTGACTTAACTGTACAATTCCTTATCCTCTATAGAGACCCTACACTTTCACCCAGCCCTTTAGTCTGGTCAAACACATACTTTAGTTTCTATTTAACCTTTACTACACGAGCATTTCATCCTATATCTGCCAAGTTGGAACACCTGTTATAGTTATCTTTTTCTTATTTCATTGAAATATCATCAAATCGGTAATATACACTATCATTTTCATCACAACTATTATCAATCACGTACCCATATATATACATAGGGTTAAGTAGCCTTACCTTAATACTCAAATAAAAACTCATGGGATGACGGTATACAACACATACGAATATCTGTAATGTACTTACATGAATGTGATCATGTTGTCATGTACTAACATCACTGTAAGCCTCTCTGAGGAACTACTAGAACATAATCATATACAAGATTGTAAACCTTATCTGCTTAAATGTATTACGCACCATGATACAGGCCCGGCACATGTATAAACACCAACTATATGATTCCCAATGATAACTAGCATATGCAATCTAGATGCATGGCATGTGAATTGTTATCAAACTTTATCATGTAGTACAATTTAGAAAATACTTCTTGAAAACCCTTTTTCTGCAAACTAATATTAAAATCGTACTTACTAAAAACCTCCTTCAAATCTTCAGTTTCTAGAAGCCGTTTCTAAAATCTGTTTTCTGAAAACTGTAAACTATAATCTGATTTTCGAAGACTAAAAACTGAAAGTCAATCAGTAGTGCAAAATCCGGAATCCAAAAGCTCCAAATCTGAAAACTGGGTTTGAAAACTGGAAACTTTATTTTGAAACAATAAACTAAATCTGAATTGTAATCTGTGTCTCTGTCTGAAAACCTGGACGTATGAGGGCGTTACGTATCGTCCGACCCTTCATACGCCTATCTGGAGGCAGAAGTGCAAATCCACGACTTTGGGGCGTTACGTATCACCGTCCCCCAAAGCATGCCACTACTGTCTCATAATCTGGGGGTCTAGGGGAGTGATATCTCGCCGTCTCCCTAGCCCATCTGGGAGGATCTGAGAGCGTCCCCTCAGTCCTCAACATGTGCACATGCTATCTATATCTGTCAATTCCAGCTGTATCTGAAGTTACATACTGGGGTGAGTTTTTACCTCATGCCCCGAAATCAGAGAACTCATGCTCATCAAAATCTCAAATTGGAAGAATCATTTTTCTGAAATACAATTCTTTCAAGCTTTCGAAATCAACGTTTAAAACACTCAGAATTCTAAAAAAAACATTCATAACTTGATCCACGGTGGGAAATCTCCGCTTAATATATATGTATATGCATATGTATCCACATGTCTCTTGCTATAATAGCTATGTTTTCTTGTAATGTCATATATGTACATATACATGGTCACACACTTTTACTGATCAAACATGAATCTAATATCATAATTTCCACAGTTATGCATACTTACGTCATCAAAATTGTTGTAATGCAACAAGCATCACACATATACAACCATCAATTTCTCAGTTCATAAATTCATTTACTACTATTCGTATGCACATCAACTCTATGTTCATATAAGCATTCATCAAAATACTGTTATGCGAAATACATACTTACCCTACACTAACTTACTTATCTCCTCCGGCAATATACCAACTATTTATCTTATATACATATCTCAATACTTATGTTGCTTAATACATGCATAAATATGCTCGTTCGGTGCGAAACTCTACATTTACACCTATTTATGCCCAAATACATTAACTCAGATACATACTAATTTATACTTATCCCTTTATACTATCATTTCTAAGCTATCACACCCACACCATTGCATACATATAAGTTCCTCGTGTAATCAAACACCCAAAGTAAACGTGTTCCAATATCTTAGTTCTTAAGATAATTCACTATTCTCTAACTATCGATTGTACTCAAGCATCTCGAATCATAATCTTTTATACATTCACAAACATACGCTACATCTTTATGCTCTCTACCATTTATATACATGTATCAGTAATCACTAGTTTTCATTTACTCATGCATACTAATATTCTTATACAGTACATAAAATAAAGTCTTTCATTCATAACACCAATTCATATATGATTATCTCACTTATAACTGTGATCCCATTCCCTAGGGTGTAGTTTTTCTACAAACCCCCCATACCCAGGTTTTATTAATTTAAATTGATGAATAAGACATCGTTATATGCACCATATATATATATATTTACATAAACCCGTCCATACCTACGTATGTTTCTCTTTGCTTCTGAATACTTCTGTTTATCTTTAACTTATCTTTCCGCTTATAATCGCCTGCTCTTATCTAAATCTGTGTACCAAATCACTAGCTTCTTGCTTCTACGATCATCTTTATATGTATATATATTAGTTTCTTGCATATAATTATACATAACTTTATTATAATACTACTTTCGTACAACGATAACTTCTTAAGTAATCAAAGCATGAGTTACTTACCTGGCTACGCGAGTGTCCTTGATTCGGGTCTGATCTATACCGGTGCGCCGGCCTGAGGTGGCCGGAGTCGCCGTCGGCGCGAGCTTCACGTCCAAGGGTGATCGGGGGTGCGGGTAGAGGAAGAGAGAAAGGTTTGCCATATTCGCTATTTTTGAAAATCTCAAGGCTTTAAATACTAGCAGGGAAAAATCATTTTAGTCCCCGTGGAAATAACAAAACAGCCCCTGTTCTAGAGTCTTCTGGAATATCGAAATTTCGGAGCCCTTCTGAGCAATTCTCGAAAAGTGTTCAACACGAAACCAAAAATCAGCTCGATCGGAGTTCGTTTGCCCAGTTCGTGTCCAAAACCAGAAACTTTACGCGTTTAACGAAAATCGCGTAACCGACTTTTGATCCCACGCGTTTTCCAACGCGACGAAAATTCATAAAATGATATTCCAACTCATATTACCTTACTTAAACTCTTATTATTCCTCATCCTCATGATCCGAGACTAAAACAGTCGTCCGGGAATCTCCTGGAACAGTTCTAAAAATCCGGGATGTTACACTTCACTAGTTGAGTGCAAGGGTTCTGAAACAACGGGTCACACTCACAAAGGAATGATTAAATGTTTTGAAATTCCTTGATCAAATCAAACGATGGTTGGTTAATATAAGAATATGAGTTAATCCCATATATATCAATCAATTGAGATTGTCTCGATCTATCAAGCAAATACTTGACCTACCATACATTGGTACTTATTTGTGGGATGATAGATTTCTGTGGCATAGTAATTCTCTTATATTTCTAATTCATTTACATGGTTCATGCATCATGTTTAATTTTATGCAAAAATATTTGATAATTTTAATATGCGATGAATAGATTTTGAATACATGTTTACTTTATTTTATTTTAGCCATGGTTTCTCCAATAACTGATATTCTCTCTAATGACATATTGAAGGAGAAAATTATGTAAATGGAAAAGTAACATCAATGCCATTTTGGTATGTGAATACCTTAAATCTGTCCTGATAGAGGAGTGTCCTCCCGAGTCGGCCAGAAATTCTAGCCAAGATGTGCGCGATGCCTACCAGAAATGGGTCGCGGCCAATAAGAAAGCCTGCTGCTACTTGTTATTAGGGATGTCTGAGGTTCTTGTTGCAAAACATGAGCCAATGACTACAACATCTTTGGTGATGGAGTCATTGCAGGGCATGTTCGACAGTCCTTGGAAATGTAGTGTTATGAGGTCATGGTCTCCGCGATGACCACGAGGAAGAAGGAATGGAAACCACTTCGAGAGCATGTCTTAAGGATGATGACTAATCGGTGAAATCACACACGTAACGCAAGCGCACGTATTGCTCAAGTAGTATAATAATATCGATCCCACGAGGACTTAATTTTTATTGTTGTTATTAATTATTAATTCTATTTATTTACAGGTATCTAAATAAAGGGATAAGAGAATGATTGCTTGACCAAGTTATCTGAATTCATTAAGTTCAAGTTCCAATTATGGCTACCCTGCCCGACAGGTATATTCCTATCCTGTAAGGAAATCTACCTAAGAGACTTTTACCCCAAGGTGAGATCGTAAGCTATTGAATCTAAGGCTGAAACCTAAAATCCATTTTTCAAGTTCATTTTAAGTTTACCACATCAATCTTATTGGTGATCAGGCAACAAGAAGCATTAAGCTTAAGATTCAATTAAAAAACCAAAGCATTAACATAATATAAAGAAAATCAATTATGAAACTTTTGAATATTGTGCTTCATACTTCTCTAGAATAAAAATAAAATGCTAGGATTATGGCCTCCTTTAATATTTCAAATGTAGAAATCTCACTTTATTATAATATAGAAATTGTCAGTGTTACCTAATTAAGTCAAACCATCCACAAAGGCGGTGTTATTATTTGTCCATAAACTAGCCATATATGTGGTAATCATCTGTCACCTAAAGACCGACCATATAGGCGGTGTCACATTATGTCAAATAAATAAAACCAGCCATTAAGGTGGTATCAACTTTAATCAATATTATTAAATTATAATTTCCATATTATAAATTAAGTGAGATTAATCTACATTATCATATTAAAGGTTTCACCCTTCCCCCAGCAGAAATTAACTATAAAACATAAAAGAAAGTAAAAACACACAAACTATTATTACTAAAAATAAAAATACATTATTAAAATACAGAAAATAAACACACAAGATACAATCTTCAAGTTCCTTATTAGAAACCTCAAAGAAAGTATGAAATTTACAAATGAAATGGCTTGGAATTTATAGGCAAAAGTTTGCCTCCACCAAACATGGCACCAAATTTGGCACAAAACATGGCACCAAATTTGGCACAAAACATGGCACCAAATCCTTCATTTGGTGGAAGTTGACAATTTCCATTTTTTTTTATTTTTATTTTTGAAAATGACTTAATAATTACACATCACACACTTCAGATATTTGTAATTTTCCAAAAAAAAAAAAAAAAAACTTCAGAATTCGAAATTATTATGAACATCAGAGTTGTAGATCTTTGAGTATTCTTTTAATCTGGAACTTGAATAACCTCAATTCGATATCAGAGTAAAACGTTATGGCCAAAATATGAAAATTACGTAAGTTGAAATTTTTGAAATTGTACTTCGTTAGAACGCCATTTCAAGTTTCCAACCTCTAAATCCAAATGTGAAGTCCAGTTTTTGCCCTATTTGTTTCATATTTCTTCCTGATTGATTCCATTAAGTCCTGATTTTATTTTATCTATAAAATAAATAAAAATACATCAAAATGTTCATAAAACTCGGAAAACTATACAAAATATTAGGTCAAATGGGCGAGAAATAGTGATATATTTTTCGCTCATCAATGACCTACCTCAACACGGTCGAAACTCATGGAGCTTGTATTGACGAGCGTAGCCAGTTGACCATGATCATAGAAGCTCTTGCGAAAAGTTTCATGCAGTTTAAAAGCAACTATGTTATGAACAAGTTGTCTTTTACTTTGACTCAGTTGCTGAATGAGCTCACCCACTATTAGTCCATGCTGGTGGATCCTTGTAAGCCCAATCGAGAGGCAAATGTTGCCGAATCTTCTAAATCTACCAAGACAAGAAGAAAGGCACTAGGAAGGCTAAGGCAAAGCCTTTGAAAAAGAACAAGTACGGCTTCAAGGATGCCAAGCCCAAGGGAAAATGTTTCCACTGCAACAAGGACAAGCATTGGAAAAGGAACTGTCATAAATACCTTGCTGAGCTGAGAGAGAAAAAGGCTACAGGTAAATACGATTTACTTGTTATCGAATCTCTATTAGTAGAGGATGATAGGTCTGCATGGATTGTTGATTCTGGAGCCATTAACCATGTTTGTTCTTCTTTGTAGCTACTTGATTCATGGAGGGACCTTGATAAAGGTGACTATACCGTGAATGTCGGGACATGGGATGCCATTTTAGCAAGAGTAGTGGGAGTTTCCAGTTTAAGTTTTTTAAATAATAGTTATTTAAATTTGAACAATATGTTATTTATTCCTGGTTTTTGCAGGAATTTGATTTTTGTTTCTAAACTTTTGGATGATGGTTTTTTCATTTCTTTTAATAGTAATTTAGTTATTGTTGGTAGAAATAGATTACATATATTCACATGAAACTCAAAAAATAATTTATATATTTTAAGGCCGTTAACACATAATTCATTGCTCAACACTGAAATATTTAAGGTTGAAAAACCTAAAATAAAACAGAAAAAGATTTCTCATGATGACATATATTGTGACATCTTAGACTTGATCATATTAGCCTTGACTGGATAGATAGGTTGATATAGAACGGAAATTTAATCAGTTGAAGCTTGGAACTTTACCAGTCTTTGAATCCTTTCTAGAAGGAAAGATGACCAAATACTTTTTACTGGGAAAGGTATAAGCGCCAGTTAATCACTTGAGCTAATACATTCAGACGTTTGCGGAGTGATGAATGTAAGAGCCTGAGGTGGTTATGAATATTTCGTCACATTCATTGATGATTATTCTAGATATGGGTACATTTATCTAATGCAGCACAAGTCAAATGCTTTTGAAAAATTCAAAGAGTATCATTCTAAGATTGAGAACTAATTAGGTAAGACGATCAAAACTATACGATCTAATCGTTGAGGAGAATACCTTGACATAAATTTCTAGGAATTCTTAGTTGAGCATGGGATAATATCCTAGCTCACAACGCTTGGACCACCACAGTAAAATGGTGTTACAGAGAGGAGAAGTTGAACCCTACAAGACATGATAAGAACTATGTTTAGTTATAGTTCACTACCTAGTTCATTTTGAGGGTATGCATTACAAACATCGATGATATCCTTAATGTAGTTCCATCTAAGTGTGTTCCTAAGACTCCCTTAGAGTCGTGGAATGGTCGTAAAACTAGTTTACAACATTTCCGCATATGAAGATGTCCATCACATATGCTGAAGAACATGACTATTAAGTTGGAGCCACATTCTTAGGTGTGTCTATTTGTAGGCTATCCAAAAAAGACTAGTGGTGGAATCTTTTATAGTTCGGAAGATAATAAAGTGTTTTTTGTCGACAATCACTATGTTTCTAGAGGAGGACTCTATGAGGGAGTTCAAACCTCGAAGCAAAGTGTTACTCGAGGAGTTAATTGTTGGTTTGACCAGCACACCATCATCAACCACAGTTGATAAGAACTTAGCACCTTCGATATTTGAGGGCCAGACGCAAGTTTATCAGAACGATCTGCCACTTAGACATAATGGGAGGGTTGTACGAAACTCTTATTGCTATCTAGGAGTAGGAAAGACATAAGTTGTCACTTCCAGTGATGGTGTAGATGATCTATTGACCTATCGTAGTGCAATAGATGATTCTGATAAAGATGAATGACTCAAAGCCATGAACCTCGAGATGAAGTCTATGTACTCCAACTCAGTCTATGAACTTACAGACCAACCTGATGGGGTAAAACCTATAAGTTACAAGTGGATCTACAAGAGGAAGTACAGAGCAGATGGGAAGGCACAAACCTTCAAGGTGAGGCCAATGGCCAAGGGTTACACCTAGAAAAATGGAGTTGACTACGATGAGACTTTCTTACCAGTAGCCATGCTCAAATCCAGCTGCACTCTTTTGTCCATTGTCGCATATTATGACTATGAGATTTGGCAAATGGACATCAAAACTGCATTCTTGAATGAAAATCTTGATGAGTGTATCTATATGGTACAACCAGATGGGTTCATAGCCCAAGGTCAAGAGCAAAATATTTGCAAGCTTCAAAGGTCCATTTATGGACTCAAGCAAGCATATTGATCTTAGAACATAAGATTTGATACCACGATCAAGTCTTATGATTTTGAGCAGAATGTTGATGAGTCTTGTGTATACAGCGCGTCATTGATGGAAATGTGGTTTTTCTCATTTTGTACGTCGATGATATTTTACTCATTGGGAATGATGTAAAAATATTATCGGATGTGAAAACCTGACTAGCTAACAAATTCTAAACGAAAGATTTAGGAGAGACCAATTATGTACTTAGGATCCAGATACTTCGGGATCGCAAGAAGTGACTAATAACTATGTCTCATGTATCCTATATCGACAAGATCCTTGTATGATTTGGGATGCAAAATTCCAAGAAAGGCAATTTGTCTTATTGACATGGAATTCATTTATCGAAGAAACAGTCTCCTAAGACACCTCAATGAGTTTAGAAAATGAGATATATCCAATATGCCTCAATAGTTGGTGGCCTCATGTATGCTATGTTATGCATGAGATCGGACATCTGCTTTACAGTTGGAGTAATCAATAAGTTTCAGCCTAACTCGAGATTAGATCATTTGGTGGCTGCGAAACACATTCTCAAGTATATTAAGAGAACGAGAAATTATATGCTTGTATATTCTGGTGAGGATATGATCCTCAGGGGATATACAGACTCTGATTTTTAGACAGATATCGATTATAGGTGTAGACATGGTACAGAGGTGTGCGACGCTGTCCGGGCTCGCGGCCCGATTGGGAGTACGGAGTAGCCCGTAGGGGACTAAACCGTAGAATAAAGGAGTCGCCACCCAGTGTGAACTGGGAAATGATTTAAGGCCGCACTCACCCCTCGCAAGGGAAGACCTCAAACCGTTGGGTTCAGAATGGTCCCTTACTTATGCCAATTGTAATGAAAGGATTTATGCGATAGTATAACCAAGTCTTATGCAACACATACAAGATAATTTAATCAACACACAAGCTTGAACACCCACAAACGTAAATAAATAAAAAAATGAAGACAAATGCATAATTCCATAGAAGTACTAAACAAAGAAGTTCAAAAATGATAATAAATAATAATAATCGAAATGCTAATATAATGGCAGATAATTCAATACATAATATAAAAGAAATGATCAAAGAAGCAAACATGCATAAAATATGATGAAAGGACGTATGTTCATTGTATGTGCATTCGTGTAGCGTTCGGAAACGCGTTCGAACGGTAAACAGAATGCATGCATTCGTATAGCGTTCGGAAATGCGTTCAAACGAAAATGAGGCAGAATACATGCTTTCGTATAGCGTTTGAGAACGCATTCGAACGAGATTACTAAAGTGGTATCTAAAATGACATAAACGCGTGCGTGAGCGTTTTTTAAGCGGTACGTGGAGTTGTATCCCAAGTACAGACCGCACTACCGTCCATTCAGATTCGGCAACGGAATTTATGTATGGGTTTCCATCCGATATACCGCGAGAGGCAACACTCAAGCATTAACACAGTATGAATGAGAAGTGAAAAATGAAAAATTATAACCAAAAAGGCGAATAATAAGATCAACAGAAGAATGGTGTGACCAAGAGCTTTGGCCAACGTCTATATAGGATCTTGTATACCCGGCGCGGTAAAAAATTATGGTAAAAGTAGCCTTTAGGCATTTCCCTCAAATGGAGGACCTTTAATCCAACGCGATTAGCCCATGCGCACCAAATGACGACGCGAAAGTAAACATACGGAATAACATGCAGAAAGTAAATGACAGAATAATAAAAGAGATGCGACCAAGGCCAACATCTATATGGGACCTCGTATGCCCGATTGAACGTATTTCACTTTCAATCAAGTATACTTCGTCCAGCGCGACAAAACACCGTGGTAAAGGTAGCCTTTAGGCATTTCCCTCAAATGGAGGACCTTTAATCCAACGTAGTTAGCCGATGCGCACTAGATTGACAATGCATAAATAAATAAAGCAATAACATGCAGAAAGTAAATAACGGAATAATAAAAGAGATGCGACAAATGCTGACATCTATATGGGACCTCGTATGCCCGATTGAACGTATTTCACATTCAATCAAGTATACTTCGTCCGGCGCTGCAAAACATTATGGTAAAGGTAGCCTTTAGGCATTTCCCTCAAATGGAGGACCTTTAATCCAATGTAGTTAGCCCATGCGCACTAGATTGACAATGCATAAATAAATAAAGCAATTACATACGCAAAGTAAATAACGGAATAATAAAAGAGATGCGACCAAGGCCGACATCTTTATGGGACCTCGTATGTCCGATTGAACGTATTTCACATTCAATCAAGTATACTTCGTCCGGCGCGGAAAAACATTGTGGTAAAGGTAGCCTTTAGGCATTTCCCTCAAATGGAGGACCTTTAATCCAACGTAGTTAGCCCATGCGCCAAACAAATTAGTTAATTTTGATAAGGTATTAATTTTTTTTTTGAATTTTCCTTTCCGACGTCCGTTTCCCGCGACTTCCACAACTTATCGGGTAGTGCCTCAATACGAGGCTCATCATTGGGCTTTATGTAAAAATGCAGTGTCTACAGTCGCCCCCACTTTGATGGGACTTGTGCAGTGTGTGACAGTGACAATCCTATCAAAGTCATGCATGTATTTTAACTTACTTGGCTCGCCAGCTGTCGCAGAACTTACATGTTGTTTTGAGATGCTTCGAACTGAGTTGATCTAGTGGTGAGGTCCTTCGACCCCTGGTTCATTCTCGAACCGTTACATGAGAGGTGGGTGATTCATTCTTGAACCGTTACTGAGAGTGGCCTTTGTTCCCTGGGCTTTATTCCCAAACTATGTTGAATGTGGGTTTTATTCCCGAACTGTGTTGATTGTGGGCTTTATTCCCGAACTATGTTGAAAGTGCGGGCTTTATTCCCGAACTGAATTGATTGTGGGCTTTATTCCATAACTGTGATGAATGCGGGCTTTATTCCCTGGGCTTTGTTCCCGAACTGAATTGATTGTGGGCTTTATTCCCGAATTGTATTGATTGTGGGCTTTATTCCATGGGCTTTGTTCCCAAACTTTTGTTAATTGTGGGCTTTATTCCCGAAATGTATTGATTGTGGGCTTTATTCCCTGGGCTTTGTTCCCAAACTTTTGTTGATTGTGGGCTTTATTCCTGAAATGTAATTATTGGGGGCGTTATTCCCTGGGCTTTATTCCCGAACTGTGTGTCTTGGCCACTTTTCTAAAAAAAACATGCGAACAAAAATAAGAAAAAGATTTCCGTGCATGTGACGTGTATGCATGTATGTATTTCCTTTTCCGATGGGTTAGGCCTTGCTGGTGCTTTTTGGTGCCCTTTGCCTACAAATGTCTTTGGTCGCCCACAGGGCCTGCTTATAGTTTCTTTCTGTCAATTCTATTAAGCTCCTTACTTGTAATTGAAATTCCCTCGGGGTTTTCACATGTACAGAGATTAAACGCATTTGTCTTTGTCAAGTTAATGTCAAATACGCTCATGTCACGCATGTCATGACGCAAAACCGAAAAGGTTCGAACAAGTAAGCAAAACAATGTCTTTATGACTAATAAATGTGAGATTACAAAAATAAACGTCTTCGTCATCTGCAGTCTTGTCTTCTTTAGTCTTCTTCGAGTGTCAGATTCTCCGACTGTAGTAATTCTTCTTTCTATTCCTTCTTCTCTTTATCATTGCCCAAGAAGTTTTCCCAGTAATATATCTCTTGCTCCATTTCATCTTCACTACTGTTGTTCCATACCTCCATGCAAAAGGCTTGGTGGTTGAGGGTTCGGAGGACAAGGCTTTCAGATAGGCCGGAGTTGATCATGTAGGTGGGTGGTGGAACGAAATGGTAGTTGGGTAGATGGTTTCTGTGTGTGTTGGGTTGTTCATTTTTGGGGTCGGGAATCTTATGAGCGTCAATGAGGTTTTGGATCTCATGCCTGAGGTGGGCGCAGTTGTCGGTGTCACGGCATTTTTCCTGAAGAAGTAATAGTACAAGTTTAGGTTGAGGTGAGGTGGAACAGGGTTTGGAAATGGTCTAGGTTCTAAAGGTTTTAGAAGTCTTTGCATCTTTAGCTTTTCAAACACCTTTGAAAAAGGTTTACCAAGATTGGAGAATCGCCTGTTTCCGACGACAACAACCTCAACAGTAGCGGGCATGGTCCCTGTAGACCCCCAATGGTCCTTCTATTCTGGCTGTAAAACTTCCGATTATCGGCTTCCTCCTCCTCGATATCCATGACAGTCTCTCTTAACTGTCGAAAGTCACTAATCATGGAGGTCATTCTCCTCATTTTGTTATAAATATAGGGCTTTGTCAACTTAATGATCATCTTGATTTGGTCCTTCTCCGAGGGCTGAGTCTGCATTTTCAAGAGCTGGCTTCTGCAGTGATCTACATAATCCTTGAAGCTCTCATCCGGCTTCTGTTTGGTATTCTCCAAGTCTCGGAGTGACAAATCGATCTCCAAATCTGTGATATACTGATTCAGAAAGGCCTCTGTTAATGCCCTCCAATCATCATTTACCTTTCTCTCCAGGCCGTGATACCATATTACGGGCGCCCCTTCTAGTGACATCCCGAACATCTTCCGAACCTGACGCTTCGACAGACCCACTGAACTCATCACAGAAACATACTGTCGGAGATGGACCCTCGGATCCCCTTTACCGTTGAACTTGGCTATGTCAGGCATTGTAACATCCCGCCTAGGCCAGGATATTACCGGCAGGAGACAGGAGAACCCATCTCCATAAGCCTCTAATTCTAACGAAATTTCGGCATGATGTGTTCGTAACATCACGCAACCTGGCCTGTAGCCAGCATCCACATACAACAAGAACCAACACATCGGCCTCAGGCCGGAACATCAACAACAATATCAAGGCCTCAGGCCTGAACACAAAGAAGAAAACAAATACTTGGCCTCCGGCCAGAACTCAGAATTTAAAACTTATGCTATTACAACACTTATACAAATAATAAGCAAATATGAATAAAAATTAAACAAAGGGCCGTGAGGACCCACAACTTGACCCAGGACTTGACACTTCTTCGACTGCAAGTTGGGGCGATCCACTGTCTTCAAAGTCTTCACCAAACTCCTGCTACTGACCTGCACAACTGCAACAGAAAGATGTGAGACACAATAACCCAGTAAGTAATCATGCTCTCATTTCAGCATAAATACAACTAATTTTATTCATTTCTCTTTTTGTTTCTTAACTTATCTTAAACTGTAAACATACATTAATCACAATTTTGACTTAGCTGTACAATTTTTATCCTCTATAGAGACCCTACACTTTCACCCAGCCCTTTAGTCTGATCAAACACATACTTTAGTTTCTATTTAACATTTACTACACGAGCATTTCATTCTATATCTGTCAAGTTGGAACACCTGTTATAGTTATCTTTTTCTTATTTCATTGAAACATCATCAAATCGGTAATATACACTATCATTTTTCATCACAACTATTATCAATTACGTACCCATATATATACATAGGGTTAAGTAGCCTTACCTCAATACTCAAATAAAAACTCATGGGATGACGGCATACAACACATACGAATATCTGTAATGTACTTACATGAATGTGATCATGTTATCATGTACTCACATCACTGTAAGCCTCTCTGAGGAACTACTAGAACACATAATCATATACAAGATTGTAAACATTACCTGCTTAAATGTATTACGCACCATGATACAGGCCCGTCACATGTATAAACACCAACTATATGCTTCCCAATGATAACTAGCATATGCAATCTAGATGCATGACGTGTGAATTGTTATCAAACTTTATCATGTAGTGCAATTTAGAAAATACTTCTTGAAAACCCTTTTTCTGCAAACTAATATTAAAATCGAACTTACTGAAAACCTCCTTCAAATCTTCAGTTTCCAAAAGCCGTTTCTAAAATCTGTTTTCTGAAAACTGTAAACTATAATCTGGTTTCCGAAGACTAAAAACTGAAAGTCAATCAGTAGTACAAAATCTGAAATCCAAAAGCTCCAAATCTGAAAACTGGAAACTTTATTTTGAAACAATAAACTGAATCTGAATTATAATCTGTGTCTCTGTCTGAAAACCTGGACGTATGAGGGCGTTACGTATCGTCCGACCCCTCATACGCCTATCTGGAGGCAGAAGTGCAAATCCATGACTTTGGGGCGTTACATATCGCCGTCCCCCAAAGCATGCCACTACTGTCTCATAATCTGGGGGTCTAGGGGCGTGATATCTTGCCGTCTCCCTAGCCCATCTGGGAGGATCTGAGAGCGTCCCCTCAGTCCTCAACATGTGCACATGCTATCTATATCCGTCAATTCCAGCTATATCTGAAGTTACATACTGGGGTGAGTTTTTACCTCATGCCCCGAAAACCAGAAAACTCAAGCTCATCAAAATCTCAAAACTGAAAGAATCATTTTTCTGAAATACGGTTCTTTCAAGCTTTCGAAAACATATGTTTAAAACACTCTGAATTCTAAAAACAAAAACATTCATAACTTTGATCTACGGTTGGAAATCTCAACACAATATATATGTATATGCATATGTATCCACATGTTTCTTACTGTACTAGTTATGTTTTCTCGTAATGGCATATATGTACATATACATGGTCATACACTTTTACTGGTCATACACTCTTACTAATCAAACATGAATCTAATATCATAATTTCCACAGTTATGCATACTTACGTCATCAAAACTGTTATAATGCAATAAGCATCACATATATACAACCATCAATTTCTCAGTTCATAAATTCATTTACATATATTCACATGCACATCAAGTCTATGTTCATATAAGCATTCATCAAAATACTGCTATGCAAAATACGTACTTACCCTACACTAACTTACTTACCTCCTCCGGCAATACACCAACTATTTATCTTATACACCTACCTCAATACTTATGTTGCTTAATACATGCATATATATATGCCCGTTCTTGTGTGACACTCTACATTTGCACCCATACATGCCCAAACACATTAACCCAGATACATACTAATTCATACTTATCCCTTTATACTATTGTTTCTAAGCTATCACACCCATTGCATACATACTAAATCCCTTGTGTAATCAAACACCCAAAATAAACATGTTCCAATATCTTAGTCCTTAAGCTAATTCACTATTCTCTAACTATCAATTGAACCCAAACATCTCGAATCATAATCTTTTATATATGCACCTACATATCCTACATTTTTATGCTTTCTATCATCTTATATACATGTAACACTAGTCACTAGTTTTCATTTACTCATGCTTACTGATATTCTTATACAGTACATAAAATAAAGTTTTTCATTCGTAACACTAATTCATATATGAATATCTTACTTATAACTGTGATCTCATTCCCTAGGGTGTAGTTTTTCTACAAACCCCCCATACCCAGGTTTCACTAAATTTCATTTATGATATTATTCACATACTCTTATCCAAGTATAAATACCAGTTATACCTATATGTGCATCCTTATATTTCTAAGTACTCATGCTTTTCTCTTACTCATGCATCTGCTATAATTACTTATTCTTATCTGGATATGTATGTAAATACATTGTTTATTTCCTCCACATTCATCATTATATAAGTATACAAATATATATAGGTTTCCTACTTATAACTATATACAACTTGTTATATTAAAGATCTTCAAACAACGCTAGATTTCTTAAGTATTCAAGGCACGAGTTACTTACCTGACTAGGCAAACGCCCGAGATTCGGGTCCGATCTGCCAAAACAAATCACAACATCTGTCAGAACCGCTATTTGCGGAACTTTCTACTTATCAACTATAAACTACGGACTTGCCGATTCTGCTTGGCAATGGCCCCCTTCTAGATCTGCTGCTCTTATTGATTTGGCTCAGTCTCATCTTCCGTCTCCTTCTAGTTTGAGGGAGGATATGCTGGTTTGGGAGGAGGATACAAACGGAAGATTCTCTGTGGATAGTGCCTGGAATGCCATGAGGGCAAGGAAACCCCAGTTGCATTGGTCTCGAGTTGTTTGGTTCCGGAAGGCAATTCCCCGTCATTCCTTTCTTCTTTGGATGTCTATTCAGGGTGGCCTTTGTACTCAGGACAGTCTGATGAGATTTGGCATCTCTGCTTGCTCTCGGTGTATTCTATGCGGTTATTCGAGTGAGGATATTGGTCATCTTTTCTTCCAGTGCCTCTATTCTTCTAGGGTCTGGTCGTCTGTGCTGGCCATGTGTGGGTTAGATTGGAGTTGCCGAGATTGGTGTCAGACTGTTGGGTGGGTTTGTCAGTTCTCCGGAGCCTCTTTAAGTCATCTTCTGGTTCGTCTGTCTTTTGCAGCGTCAGTTTACCATATTTGGAGGGAAAGGAATGCTCGCACTCATGATATGCCTCTTCGGCCTGTTTTTGCTCTTCTTTATGATATTGTTTTTGATGTTAGGAATCGTGTTAGCTCCTTACGTAAGGTAAATCCATCTTATGACAATAAATGGCTTCACCTTTCGTGGCACCTTCCCGTGGACATCTTCTGTTGATTCATTTGTAGCCTTTTGGCTTTGTAGTTTTTTGGTTTTTTCTAGGAGGGCTTGTCCTCTCTAGTGCCTGGGGTATACCCCTTTGCTCTTTGTATAGTTTTCTTTGGTTATAATACTTACCTTATCCAAAAAAAAAAAAAAAACTACGGACTTTCCCGAAACACCCGAAATAACTCGAATACTACGATCTAAACTTCATTGCTCTACTACATGCTCACTTGCTATTCTAAACTAGCTAGATGGGTCAAATTCCCATTTTACGCGTTTGCGGCAAAACTTGCGGAAAAGTTTCCGCAAACGCTACGGAAGGGTCTCGAACCCTCCGAACTAAACCGAAGTTATCCAATCACCCTCGTAATACCATAAATACATCATAACAAAACTTACGATCATTTACGCTCAATCGCGCGAGAAATGCCGTTTTACCGGAATCTCGCTAATTCTACCGGATCGATCATATCTCGTCCGTTTCACCCTGAATTCTACCACATTCATCATTTTAACATATTAAATCATATTCAAATCATAAACAGGCAATTTGCTAATTCACGAAACTACCGGAAACATCCGAATATAAAACTGTAAACTTTAAAATGACGAATTCTAATCGGAGAGTCGTACCGAACTTTCGAGAGCATATTCAGACTCCCATCGGCCATACGAACGCGCTGGTGTCGACGAAATTCCGATCGGAGCTACTGTTCGACATGGGTTTACTGTTCACGCGTACGTTTCTCCTCGATTCGTGTGCTTCCGGCCGTTTTTCGACGAAATCAACTCCGCATACTTGTAGCACTCGTCGAAGGCTTCGATTTGGTAGGTGGCTCAGGCCGTGAAATGAACCGACGAGCCGGATCCGCCAAACCCACAACCGCGTCCTATTTCCCCTCGCCGTCTCTGTTGTCGACGTTATCACGGCCACCGCCTGCCGTCTTCATGTTCGCCGTTGCTGGGTGGTCGGTTCTGCACCGGCTCGCCGGCCTGTGGTGGCCGGAGTTGCCGCCGGCGAGGATATCTCCAAAAAGGGCGACGGGGGTGCGGGTAGAGGAAGGATGAAGGGTTTTGTCATATCTGCAATTTCTCAAAACTTCAAGACTTTATATAATGAACTGGAAAATATCATTTTGGTCCCCGAGAAAATAACAAATCAACCCCTATTCTAGAACCTTCTGGAAAATCGTAAATTCGGAACCCTTCTGATGCGATTCTCGAAAAGTGTTCAACACGAAAGTTGTTCGTATCGGAAAAAAGAGTCCAATGGTCCAAAAATCAGCTCGATCGGAGTTCGTTTGCCCTATTCGTGTCCAAAACCAGAAACTTTACGCATTATACGAAAATCGCGTAACTGACTTTTGATCCCACGCGTTTTCCAACGCGACTAAAATTCATAATCCATTATTCCAACTTATATAACATCACTTAAACTCTTATTCTTCCTCATCATCATGATCCGAGACTAAAATAGTCGTCCGGGAATCTTCTGGAACAGTTCTGAAAATCCGGGATGTTACAGGCATCTTGAACTACGAAGGGAGCTGCTCTTCGAAAATCATCGCATTGTAGTCTAGCAAATCTTCATATTTGCCCTTCAGCTTGCGGGTAACTGACTCTACCTGAACCCTGAGTTTTTGCAATTCTGCCTGAGACCCGGCTACCCTTCCCATGGCATACTCTGCCATGTCATCATCAAAAATATGGATCTCATCTCTCACCCTATTCGGAGGCTCCTCACGCCTAACATTCTCATTGCTTTATATTCCCCCTGTGTGGGGCACTGCTAGACTGGCCACAGCGGTTGCTAAAGCTTGCAACTGCTCAGTAATCTTAGTGACGTTGGTCTCTAATTGATCCATGCGGGAAACCTCATTATCTGACTCACTCATGTTTGTTAACTATTTTTTAACGAGTCTTCCTTCTTCTCTAACCTAACAAAAATCTATGATGGCTTTTAAAATTGTGAGTTAGAATGATGCATGTATGCGTGCGATGCATGAGATATATAAGATGTATGTGGTTATCAAAACTGAATATATCCTTCCGACCTTATTTCTCCTACACTTGCGGTAAGTCTATTTTTGGGTTCTAGGTATGGCTTATTTTACGCACCGATGTTGGTACACAAAATCGCTCTCTCCTATGCTACGGGGTGAACCTTGGCTACCTCAATCCCTTTCCATCGGTAACAGACAAAGACCACCCATTTACAATATTGACTAAGCCTATTATGGGGATCGTGCCATTGTCTAGAAATGACGAATTGGGCCTTCGGTAATCACGGTTATAGGGATGAACTTGGAAGCATCCAAAGTAAATAAATTTGTTGTAACAATGCGTATCCTTCCTGGATGAAAGCCAATGTGGATATCAGACTCATGCTTCTAGCATATTTATATCATGATTAGATTTTCTAAGTCCATCAAGGTTTTCATGCAAGTTGGCCCATTATCATTTCAAAGCATTCACTCATATTATTGCGAGGTGCAAACTTGTCCCAGTTGAAAAACGCCCAACAGATTTACACTTTTGCGATAACGGGGCTAAACAACTTCAATGATAGGGGGCCTGTGGGAACACAAACTTGGACGACGCATGCTGTTCTAGGCTCGCGGCCTAGTCGGGAGTACGGAATAGCCACGGGGGACTAAACCGGAGAATAATGGAGTCGCCACCTGGTGTGAACTGGGAAAATGAGATTTAAGGCCGCACTCACCCCTCGCAAGAGAAGACCTCAAAGCGTTGGGTTCGGAATGGTCCCTTACTTATGTCACTTGTAATGAAAGGATTTGTGTAATAATTTAATCAAGCTTTTTTTTTTTTTGGATAAGGTAAGTATTATAACCAAAGAAAACTATACAAAGAGCAAAGGGGCATACCCCAGGCACTAGAGAGGACAGGCCCTCCTAGAAAAAAGCCAAAATGCTACAAAGCCAAAAGGCTACAAAAGATGTCCTCGGGAAGGTGCCACGAAAGGTGAAGCCTTTTATTGTCATAAGATGGATTTACCTTTCGTAAGGAGCTAACACGATTCCTAACATCAAAAGCAATATCATAAAGAAGAGCAGAAACAGGCCGAAGAGGCATATCATGAGTGCGAGCATTCATCTCCCTCCAAATAGGAGACCTTTTATCTGACTTACTAAGCCCATGCGCTCGATCGTATCATGCATAAACAAGTAACATGCGGAATTTAAATGACGAATAATAAATCAAAACAACATAAAAAAAAAGTGCCGTTTACTCAAGCGGTACGTGGAGTTGTATCCCGAGTACAGATCATACTACCGTCCATTCGAAATCGGCTATGAAATTTATGTCCGGGTTTCCATCCGATATACCGCGAGAGTTGACATATTTTCATTTTATTCCAAGGCCACAACATACAATATTTCGTAATACATGCATATTTATCTACTCAAGGGCCACAACATGCATTTTAACATAATAATCATGCGAACAATACTCAATAGATAATAAAAATAAAACTGAAAATGAGTGTGAAAAATACCCTCAAGTCTAACCTTTTATGTTGACTTTCGAACTCGCGTTTCACGGCCGTCGGAAGGGCTATCACACCGCAACTTTTCTGGTTCACTGGTTTTGTTTTACCTCGCTGTTTCGTTGCTCAAGCTACTGTTTTGACTCCATTTTGCTGCTGTTTCCTCGTGGTTTCGCTGCCGTATTTTGGTCACTGTTTTTGGTGTTTTAGGCTACTGTTTTGGGTGATTTTGGAGGGCTGTTCTGGGGCAGTTTTTGTTACTATTTGGGGTTTATTGTTTGCTCTCGGCTGGTCAATTTATGGGGTTGATGCGTGGCTTTGAGGACTATGTGGCGTGGAGTGGCAGATAGGGTTGATGAAAATATGGGCAGTGGCGTGGAGTCTTGGCTGATGAGTGGGGTCAAATGCGTGGCTTTGAGGGCTGTGTGGCGTGGGGTTGTTGGTCAGTACATGTGAGGGGCTGATAGAGTTAGGGGCAGTGGCGTTAATGGTATTGTGTCGTTGAATGAATGGGTAAAGGGCGTGATGGTGGCAGACGGATTGAGTGAATGGATCTAAGGCGTGAAAGACTGGTGTTGATGGTTGATTGAATGTGCTATTGATGTGTGTGTGGCTTACGTTTTGTGAGGGGCAGGGGTTGTTGGCAGTGCATGTGATTGCTTGGTGAGATGTTTGTTGTGTAAGGCTTAGGGTATATATCTTTTAGTTTACTGTTTTTATTATTTTTGGTTGAGGTGCCGTGTAGTTGATAGGAATAGGGTTTTGGTTTTGGTTGTTTATATAGAGAAGGGCTAGGGCTTCTCCTTGTCTTACAAGGAAGGGATTTTGACATTAAAGAGAGGATTTGATTTGGTGTTGGATAAGGAAATCAATGGATTGAGGGGGGGACAATTTTGGTGAATTAGGAAGGTTGAATATTTGATTGGCTTGGTTTAGGAATACAATTTGTTAGATTATGAAGTCAATATTTTTAATTGGTTATGATTGATTTTAATTAAGCATAATATTTCTTTAATTTAGTATATAATATTTTAAGTTAGGAAGTTATAATATTTTAATTTGGTATATCAATTAATTAATATTTTATTTAGTTATGTTTAATTTAATTAATATTTGATTTAATTTGGATGTAATTTAGGGGCTATGGGCGTGTGGGCCTCTCTTGGTGGGCTAGGTGTTGTGTTGGTTTGGTGAGTGGGCTTAGGTGGGTGGCAAGGGTTTTGGGCCAATGTTAAAAGGTTTGCGGGTTTTTCTGGGCCAAATGTGCTCTAAACGGAGGTCCAACAAGTGAATAAGGATCTAACGAAATAGCGATTCCCTTCCGACGACCGTTTCCCGCAATATCCTTAACTAAAAAGGTAATACCTCCAACTGAGACTCATCATCGGGTTTCACATGCAAAAATGCAATGCCTACATTCGCCCCCACTTTGATGGGACTTGTGCAGTGTGTGACTTTGAACAATCCTATCAAAGTTATGCAATGCATTTTCACTTACCTGGCTCGCCAGCTGCCTCCTGACTTGCCTGCTGCCTCGACCTGAATTTGATGATGTGCCATTCGTGGCGTGCTAAACCCCGTACTTATGGTGTCGCGGTAGTCCAAAATAGTCTACACTAGTCCACGATATTCCACAGAATCCACATAGTCCACATAGTCCATGATAATCCACGGTAGTCCACGAAATCCACATAGTCCACATAGTCCACGATAATCCACGGTAGTCCACCATAGTCCACGGTAGTCCACATAATCCATATAGTCCACATAATCCACAATAGTCCACGGTAGTCCACAACATTTCACGATAGTCCATGGTAGTCCACATAATCCACAACACTTCAAGATAGTCCATGGTAGTCCACAATATTTCACGATAGTCCACGGTAGTCCAAATAATCCACAACACTTCAAGATAGTCCACGGTAGTCCACAATATTTCATGATAGTCCACGGTAGTCCACATAATCCACAACATTTCAAGATAGTCCATGGTAGTCCACAACACTTCACGATAGTCCACGGTAGTCCATAACATTTCACGATAGTCCTCGGTCGTCCACATAATCCACAACACTTCAAGATAGTCCACGGCAGTCCACATAATTCACATAGTCCACACGCCGTACCTGGCAAAACTGTTCTGATGACGCAGTGGGCCTCGACCCTGAGACACATCCCAATAACTGCAACCGACAACGGAGGCCTCGACCCTGGGATGCATCCCAATTCGCTGACAATATGGGCCTCGACCCTGAGACGCATCCCAATAACTAATGATGATGTGGGCCTCAACCCTGGGACGCATCTCCAAACTGCTGATAATGATATGGGCCTCAACCCTGGGACACATCCCCAAACTGCTGGTGATGATGTGGGCCTCAACCATGGGTCTCATCCCTGAAACTGATACTGATATGGCCTTGCCCCCAGACTAATACTGATGTGGGCTTCGCCCCCAGACTGATACTGATGTGGGCCTCGCCCCCAGACTGATACTAATGTGGGCCTCAACCCTCAGATTACTACCCGAATCTAACACCAATATGGGCTTCAGCCCCAGGATTATTACCCCGATCCGATACTGTGCCTTTGTTATGCCTTATTGGCTTGTCTTCGCTGCTTTCTCTTTTTCTTCCAAAACGTGTGAACACAAAACAAAACAAACACAAAAGGGTGCAAAATGTGTTACGTGTATGCATGTATGTGTGAATGTTCCCATCCCGTCGGGTTAGGTCTTCTGTCAATTCTCTTGGTGACTGCCCGGTCTCAGGTAAAATACAGCTTCAATCTTTCAACATTGATTGGCTCGGTGAACTCATTCCCTTCCAAGTCTGATAGCCTCACTATCCCCGTTTCCCAGTTTCTGAATGACTATCTTATCTTTCTGTTTGCTTCTTCCGAGGATTCCCCGTGTTCTAAGCATCGTTGTGTATCATAATACCAAGGTTGAGTGCTTTTGTCAAATATACTCATGTTGCATATTCAAGCGAGTACGGGAAATGAACTTCTTTATTATCATTAGAAAAATGTTCGAACAAACAGGCAAAAAAAAATGTAGGATCAAACAAACTAGGAGGAACAACTTCATCATTCGCAGCGCTGCCTTCTTCCTCGGCCTATGGTTCTTCATCGTTGTCACCCCATATCCCCATGTACAAAGCTTGGTGGTTGAGAGCTTGGAGGACGAAGGTTTTGGGCAAGCCAGAGTTGATCATGTAGGTGGGTGGGGGAACAAAGTGATAATTTGGTAGAGGATTGGTTTGTGTGTTTGGCTGTTCTCTTTCAGGGTCAGGGATCTTGTGGGAGTCAATTAAGTCTTGGATCTCATGGCGGAGACGGGTACAGCTATTGGTGTCATGGCCAGGTTGTTGGTGGAAGTGGCAGTAGCGGTTCATATTGAGGCTTGGTGGGGGAGGATTTGGGAGTGGTCTAGGTTCCAAGAGTTTTAAGAGTCCTTGTCTGGTCAGCTTCTCAAGCACTTTGGACAAGGGTCTACCCAAGTTAGAAAAGTGCCTATTCTTAATTGCAGCAATCTCGGCAGTATCGGGCTTGGTCTCAGAATGCCCTCCATAATTCCTCCTATTCTGGCCATAAAACTTCCGGTTTTCCGCCTCCTCTTCTTCAATATCCATGACAGTTTCCCTTAGCTGTCGGAAATCCACAATCATGGAGGTCATCCTCCTCAACTTGCCATAGATCGAGGGCTTGGTGCCCTTGATGATCATTTTAATCTGGTCCTTCTCAGAGGGCCGAATCTGCATTTTCAGAAGCTGGCTTCTCCAGCGGTCTACTACTCTTGAAGCTTTCTTCCGGCTTCTGCTTAGTGTTCTCCAAATCACGGAGTGACAAGTCAATCTCTAAGTCTGTAACATACTGCTTCAGAAAAGCATCAGCTAGTTCCCTCCAATCTTCCTTAACCTTCTTCTCAAGGCTATGATACTCCCAAACATCTTTTGGACTTGGCGCTGTGATAGGCCCACTAAACTCATGACTGAGATATATTGCTGCAGATGGACTCTCGGGTCTCCATCCCCATTAAACTTGGCCATGTCGGGCATTTTAAACTGAGCTGGCAGCTGTTCTCCGAAGGTCATTGCCTTATAATCTAACAACTCTTCATGTTTACCCCTCATTTTACAGGTAACTGTTTCAACCTGATCCCGAAGCTTCTGAAATTCTGCCTGAGACCCAATCACTTTGCCTGTTGCATACTCTGCCATGTCTTCATCAAAAGTGGGGATATCATCCCCCAACCTATTCGGAGGCTCCTCGCGCCTCACATTCTCAGAATTTCCCCCAGCACGGGGTACATCCATATTTGCCATGGCAGTGGTCAAGGCTTGCAACTGTTCGGTAATCTTGGCGAAACCATTTTCCAATTGATCTATCTGGGATACCTCATTATCGGATGTACTCATATCTGTTACCGGTCTTTTGGTGAGTCTTCCTCTTCCCTAACCCAACGGGAATCTATAATGGCTTTCAGAACACAAGGGTTAGCATGATGTATGTATGCATGGGGTGCATGAGATGCATGCAACATATATAACATACTAAATCAACTAAAATTTTCAAACAAATCGGCCCGTTATCATTTTAGAAGCTTTTGGGCTAACTGTCATAAGAGTGAACTCATCCCAGTTTAAATGGCCCAACGAGTTCACATCTCATGGCCAGGAGCCCAACTAAATCCAAATGGTAATGTTCCGAACACAAGCACAAAGTGGCCCATCAATCACTTAGAAGCCTTTGGCCCAATCGTCATAAAATACGTTCTTGTCCCAGTTTAAATGGCCCAACAAGCCCATATCCCATGACAATGGTCCAAATGGATCCAAACGACGATGTTCCCAAACACAAGCATAAAAGAAAGATAATGCAAACATAAAACAATTATTTCTACAGAATGGCCCATCAACATTTCAGAAGCTTTGGGCCTAGTGGTCATAAGGTACGAACTCGCCCCAGTTTAAATGACCCAGCAAGTTCGCATTTCCGACAATAGTCCAACTGCATCCAAATGAGGATGGTCCACAAGCACATACTCAAGGAAATAATTGTTACTTTAACCATACAACCCCGGTCTATGGCTGGGTTCGAAAGAGTGTAGACAAAGGCTCTCACCGGCGAAGGATGGCCCACAACTAGGTCTCCCCAATCAAGGGTTCGAGCGGCCAAGTGAGCGCACCCTTTTTTATACACTAAGGTACGTGCCAATGAGTGTGTGACTGACTGTCAAATGGATTTCCCGTTGTAGATTCCCCAGAGGGAGGGTGGAGCGAGGCTCACTTAAATACCCAAGCCTTTTAGGCTCTTATCGCTTGGTGTCAGGAATAAACAACGAGTCCTCCAAATTAGTCCATCACAATAGTCTACGAGTAGATGGCTATCTAAGTGCCTTCACAGCTTTTCCTTCTAGAAAGGTAGTGAGTGAAGGAAGATACCAAACCGTTACCTAGCCTCAAAATGCCTTTGATTAAACCCATTTTAACCCACTTTAGACACGGTCAATTAAAGCACAAATCATAGTATTACAAGACATTATTTTGGGGCCGATTCTCTATCCCTAGTGGAGTCGCCAGACTGTGGGAACACAAACTTGGACGACACATGCTGTTCTAGGCTCGCGGCCTAGTCGGGAGTACGGAGTAGCCACGGGCGACTAAATCGGAGAATAATGGAGTCGCCACCCGGTGTGAACCGGGAAAATGAGATTTAAGGCCGCACTCACCCCTCGCAAGAGAAGACCTCAAACCGTTGGGTTCGAAATGGTCCCTTACTTATGTCACTTGTAATGAAAGGATTTGTGTAATAATTTAATCAAGCTTAAGTAACACTTATTTCCAAGAGTATCATACTTCTAAGTTCATATGCGCAAAAATAAAACTTACACCTAAATTTGTATATATCTTACATCTAAGATTGCATGCTTGAAAGTAAATCAAAGTAGCAACGAACTTACAACTTCATTGGCATATTGTATTCATGGAAACACAAGCACACACTAACCACGCAAGCACACATAAAAGCGAATCAAATAATGGCGAACATGTGATTTCATAGACATATCATACTTATACGTGCGAAAGCATAAACAAATAGCCATTACATGTCCATGCGTAAATAAAATGGTCAACTAAATACATAATGCAAAAAGACACTTAAGGATGCAATTAGGCATTAAAGTAAGCATATTATGACGTGGTGCAAAAGAAGATAACTAATATTGATATGATCCAGGATACCCTCCAGAGGGTATCGACGACAGAGTTTAATTGGGCTTATTGTGGGCATTGTACTATTTAAACTCATTTCATCTTAATGAAAAGAATCACCAAATTTCGAAATTCATCTCCATTGAGAGCTTGGACATTGTACTATTTAAACTCATTTCATCTTAATGAAAAGAATCACCAAATTTCGAAATTCATCTCCATTGAGAGCTTGGCTTTGTCCAAAAATTGCTTAAGGGAGGGATTCCCCTTATTTCATGCAATCGACTTATCTAAGGCGTGGCAACCTTAGTGGCGTCTCCGTGCTAGCAGAACACTTCAAGGAATCATCTTAAGGGTTCTCAAAGACAAGTTCTTTGTGGGTCTTCTTTGTGGCATTGGAAGGGTTTTGTTCCTACAAAATCAAATTCGCGGTTCTTGGGGTTCTGTCCGCTGCGAGGGGTTTGCTTGGCCTAATCCTCCAAGTGAGTTCCACGTCATTTGGTATCAGAGCTTAGGGTTCCAAGGTCTGATTTTTCTATCTTTACCTTGTGTTTTGATTTAGTTTTTATTGTGTTTTGAGATGGAAAGAGAATTTGAGACCATGGATAGAAATTTTCAAAATAATTTAGTCTTTGTCTTTCGTACGAGATGTCGTATAAACTCTAGAGCGTGTAGTATGATCATCAGCAGAAAAGATCCTCCTAATTTTGCTAGTACTACACTTGTGGAAAAGTTGGGATTACCATTGATACCTATGGATAGACCTTACATTTGGATGAGTGAATTTGGCGAGGTAGAGGTTAGTCATAGAGTTGTGGTAAGTTTTGTTATTGGGGAAAAATATGTTGATGAGGTAGTTTGTGACGTAGTTCCTATGAGTACTACACATATATCATTGGGCAAGCCTTGGTATAAGTTTAACAAGGTAACTTATGATATGGACAAGAATAGATATAAGGTCAAATATGGTGGGAAAGTCATTACTCTAATTCCTTTAACACCACAGCAGGCATATGATGATGTGTTGTATTTTCAGAGGAGTACGAGTAGTGAGAGACATGGTAATGTTGATAAAGTATGTTCTGTGGAGCCATCAGAGAATGACATGGGTAATGAGATGGTTGAAGAATTTGTTGTAAAGGAAAATGTACGACAACGAAATGGAGTAGTGACTAAGGGTTTTAATGATAGTGAGATCATTAGTGAGGCTAAAGTCAGTGAGAATGCTTGTGAGGCCAAGAGTTATGAGTGTGTTGTTGCGAGTTACATGGTGAGTGAAAACACTTGTGAGACAGTGTGCTTTGAGGTTGAAAAACATAGTGAAGTTGAGCATTTGTGTGAGGTCTTTGCAAGTAAGGTTGAGATAGTGGCCATGAGTGATGATGAAGCCATGCAAGCGAGTAAAAATGAAGTGGATGTGGTAGTGAAGTTATTACCTAACACATTCTCTACTATTTATGTTTCTTCATTGCAGGTGCAAGTGGTCAAGTATGATTCATTTATACTCCAAGATCATCATTCAATTGATTTTGTCATAACTATCTATGATCCGGGTTCGGATTCGAGGACGAATCCATTTCAAGAGAGGGAGAATGATATGATCCAGGTAAGCCCAATTAAACTCTGTCGTCGATACCCTCTGGAGGGTATCCTGGATCATATCATTCCCACAATAAGCCCAATTAAACTCTGTCGTCGATACCCTCTGGAGGGTATCCTGGATCATATCAAATATGGACACAAACACACATGTGAGCACTTTTCCAAGTGGTACGTGGAATTGTATCCCAAGTACAAACCGCACTACCGTCCATTCGGAATCGGCTACGGAATTTATGTCTGGATTTCCATCCGATATACCACAAGAATAATACTCAAATGCTATCATGAAATGGATATATGAATTGTAATAAGTTAAGCCAAGACTAAGGGATAGATGATGCAATCAATATATGAAAGACGCGGTAAATATCGTGGTAAAGGTAGCCTTTTAGGCTTTTCTTTCCCCAAATGGAGAACCTTTTTAGTCCAACACAATAAGCCCATGCGCTTTTCATTACAATGCGTACAAAGATAAAGATAACTATATGAAACTTCGTATACCCGATTGAACACATCTTACATTCAACCGAATATACGTCAATCGGCGCGGCAAAGCATCGTGGTAAAGGGTTTTAACCCCTCCAAATAGGGGACCTTTAATCCGACTTACTAAGCCAATACGCTCGATCGTATCGTGCATAAACAAGTAACATGCGGAATTTAAATGACGAATAATAAATCAAAGCAACATAAAACAAAAGAAAGTACCGTTTACTCAAGCGGTACGTGAAGTTGTATCCCGAGTACAGATCATACTACCGTTCATTCGGAATCGGCTATGAAATTTATGTCCGGGTTTCCATCCGATATACCGCGAGAGTTTACACATCTTTCATTTTATTCCAAGGCCACAACATACAATATTTCGTAATACATGCATATTTATCTACTCAAGGGCCACAACATGCATTTTAACATAATAATCATGCAAACAATACTCAATAGATAATAAAAATAAAACTGAAAATGAGTGTGAAAAATACCCTCAGGTCTAACCTTTTATGTTGACTTTCGAACTCGCGTTTCACGGCCGTCAGAAGGGCTATCACACCGCAACTTTTTTGGTTCACTGGTTTATATTTTACCTCGCTGTTTCGCTGTTCAATCTACTATTTTGACTCCGTTTTGCTACTGTTTCCTCGCGGTTTCGCTGCCGTATTATTGCCATATTTTGGTCACTGTTTTTGGTGTTTTAGGCTACTATTTTGGGTGATTTTGGAGGGCTGTTCGGGGGGCAGTTTTCATTACTGTTTGGGGTTTATTGTTTGCTCTCGGCTGGTCAGTTTATGGGGTTGATGCGTGGCTTTGAGGGTTGTGTGGCATGGAGTGGCAGATAGGGTTGATGAAATTATGGGCAGTGGCGTGGAGTCTTGGCTGATGAGTGGGGTCAAATGCGTGGCTTTGAGGGCTGTGTGGCGTGGGGTTGTTTGGCCAGTACATGTGAGGGGCTGATAGAGTTAGGGGCAGTGGCGTTAATGGTGTTGTGTCGTTGAATAAAGGGGTAAAGGGCGTGATGGTGGCAGGCGGATTGAGTGAAGGGATCTAAGGCGTGAAGGGCTGGTGTTGATGGTTGATTGAAGGTGCTATTGATGTGTGTGTGGCTTACGTTTTGTGAGGGGCAGGGGTTGTTGGCAGTGTGTGTGATTGCTTGGTGAGATGTTTGCTGTGTAAGGCTTAGGGTATATTTCTGTTAGTTTACTGTTTTTATTATTTTTGGTTGAGGTGCCGTGTAGTTGAGAGGAATAGGGTTTTGGTTTTGGGTTGTTTATATAGCGAAGGGCCAGGGCTTCTCCTTGTCTCACAAGGAAGGGATTTTGGCATTAAAGAGAGGATTTGATTTGGTGTTGGATAAGGAAATCAATGGATTGAGGGGGGGATAAATTTTGGTGAATTAGGAAGGTTGAATATTTGATTGGCTTGGTTTAGGAATACAATTTGTTAGATTAGGAAGTCAATATTTTTAATTGGTTATGATTGATTTTAATTAGGCATAATATTTCTTTAATGTAGTATATAATATTTTAAGTTAGGAAGTTACAATATTTTAATTTGGTATATCAATTAATTAATATTTTATTTAGTTAATGTTTAATTTAATTAATATTTGATTTAATTTGGATGTAATTTAGGGGCTATGGGCGTGTGGGCCTCTCTTGGTGGGCTATGTGTTGTGTTGGTTTGGTAAGTGGGCTTAGGTGGGTGGCAAGGGTTTTGGGCCAAGGTTAAAAGGTTTGCGGGTTTTTCTGGGCCAAAGGTGCTCTAAACGGAGGTCCAACAAGTGAGCTTGACGCTAAACAAATGAATAAGGATCTAACAATATAGCGATTCCCTTCCGACGACCGTTTCCCGCAATATCCTTAACTAAAAAGGTAGTGCCTCCAACTGAGACACATCTCGGGTTTCACATGCAAAAATGCAATGCCTACATGGTCCAAACACAAAGTGGCCCATCGATATTTTGGAAGCTTTTTGCCCAATCATCATAAGAAATAAACTCGTCCCAGTTTAAATGGCCTAACAAGTTCGTATCTTATGACGAGAAGCCCATCTGGGTCCAAATGATGATGGTCCCAAACACAAGCATAAAAGGGTGGCTTCTATATGTCATACAACTATGTTTCACATGCGGGTTTATAGGAGTATAGATAAAGGCTCCCGCCGGCGAAGGGTTGCCCACAACTAGGTCTCCCCACTCAAGGGTTCGAGCGACCAAGTGAGCGCACCTTTTTTATACCCTAAGGTACGTGCAAACGAGAGATGATACCATATAACGATTCGCCGCTTCGAGAGAAAACGACTTCACGATACATGATGCCATCAAGGTAAGAAAGCGTATGCAAATTATATGAGACAAGGTTAACTAAAGCAAAAATCACAATCATTACAAGACATTATTTCGGGGCCGATTCTCTATCCCCAGTGGAGTCGCCAGACTGTAGACATGGTACAGAGGTGTGCGACGCTGTCCGTGTTCGCGGCCCGGTTAGGAGTACGGAGTAGCTCGTGGGGGACTAAATCGAAGAATAAAGGAGTCACCACCCAGTGTTCATGGGAAATGATTTAAGGCCGAACTCACCCCTCGCAAGGAAGAACTCAAACCGTTGGGTTCGGAATGGTCCCTTACTTATGCCAATTGTAATGAAAGGATTTATGTGATAGTATAACCAAGTCTTATGCAATACATACAAGATAATTTAATCAACACACAAGTTTGCACACCCACAAACGTAAATAAATAAATAAAAAGGAAGACAAATGCATAATTCCATAGACGTACTAAACAAAGAAGTGCAAATATGTTAATAAATAATAATAATCGAAATGCTAATAATAATGGCAGATAATCAAGTGCATAATATAAAAGAAATGATCAAAGAAGCAAACGTGCATAAAATATGATGAAAGGACATATGTTCACTGTATGTGCGTTCGTGTAGCTTTCGGAAATACGTTCGAATGGTAGACATAATGCATGCGTTCGTATAGCGTTCGTAAACACGTTCGAACGAAAATGAGGCAGAATGCATGCATTCGTGTAGCGTTTGAGAACGTGTTCGAACAAGATTACCAAAGTGGTATCTAAAATGACATAAACGCGTGAGCGAGCATTTTTCAAGCGATACGTGGAGTTGTATCCCAATTACAGACCGCACTACCGTCCATTCAGATTCGGCTACGTAATTTATGTTTGGGTTTCCATCCGATATACCGTGAGAGGCAACACTCAAGCATTAACACAGTATGAATGCGAAGTGAAAAATGAAAAATGACAACTAAAAAGGCAAATAACAAGATCAACAGAAGAAGAAGGGTGTGACCAAGAGCTTTGGCAAACGTCCATATGGGATCTTGGTATACCCGGCGCGGCAAAACATTGTGGTAAGGTAGCCTTAGGCATTTCCCTCAAATGGAGGACCTTTAATCCAATGTAGTTAGCCAATGCGTACTAGATTGACAATGCATAAATAAATAAAGCAATTACATACGCAAAGTAAATAACGGAATAATAAAAGAGATGCGACCAAGGCCGACATCTTTATGGGACCTCGTATGCCCGATTGAACGTATTTCACATTCAATCAAGTATACTTCGTCCGGCGCGGAAAAACATTGTGGTAAAGATAGCCTTTAGGCATTTCCCTCAAATAGAGGACCTTCAATCCAACGTAGTTAGCCCATGCGCACTAGATTAGCAATGTATAAATAAATAAAGTAATAACATGCGGAAAGTAAATGAAGAAATAATAAAAGAGATGCGACCAAGGCCGACATCTATATGGGACCTCGTATGTTTGATTGAACGTATTTCACATTCAATCAAGTATACTTCGTCCGGCACGGTAAAACATTGTGGTAAAGGTAGCCTTTAGGTATTTCCCCCAAATGGAAGACCTTTTAATCTAACGTAGTTAGCCCATGCGCACTAGATTAGCAATGCATAAATAAATAAAGCAATAACATAGAAAATAAATAGCGGGACAATAAACACAAACAACGAATGAACACAAAATTAAATAACAAAATGAAACACGCGCTTGAAAGTTTCTCAAGCGGTACGTGGAGTTGTATCCCAAGTACAGACTGCACTACCGTCCATTCGGATTCGGCTACGTAATTTACGTCTGGGTTTCCATCCGATATACCGCAAGAGATAGCACGCAATCATTAACCCGACATGAATGAAAATAGACGTAAAACATAATGATGCATGTGAGTGATCAACAATGAATAATGAAAAGATAAATAGTGAAGGGTGCCCTCAGGTCTTACCTTTTAAGTCGCTTGTCGGGATATTTTTTTTCACTATTTCGTCGTTTTGAGCCGCTGATTTCTCTATTTTTTTGCTGTTGTTTTCCTGTGGTTTTTCTGTTTTGGACTGCCTTTCGGGACTATTTTGGTGTTGTTTGGCTACTGTTTTGGTCTCGGTTTGGGTTGTTCTAAGGGACTGTTTTCAGGGCTGGTTCTTGGGCTGTTTTGGAGTATCTTTGGGTGATTTTAGAGACTATTTTTGGGTAATTTTAGGGACTGTTTATTGTTGTCTTTGTGTGGGCTGTTTCACGGTGAGGATGGTGCTGCTTGCGCTGTGTATTATGTCGGTCAGGTGGGTGTTTTTTCTGTGTAGTTTTGGTCAGTTGAAGGGTTATTTTATTACTTGTTCACGTTTGGAGTGCTGTTTTGACTTGGCTTGTGATTTGTGTGTGTCGGTTAGGGCTGCTACTGCCGAGTGTGTCTGCGTCAGTTTGTGGCTTAAGGGTTTATGTTTTGTTTTTTTTTTGTCGGTCAGGGGCTGATAATTGTTGAATGTCGTGAGTGAAGGGGCTGCTAGTAAGGTGTCTTCGGCTGGTTTGTTTGTGGAATTAGTTGGCTGTCGTATGATGGGGTTAATTGGCAGATTTGTTTTGGGTTCGTGAAGGGCTGTGGTCTTTTGTTTGTGGGCTACGTGGAGGGCTGTGTGTTTGTTAGTGGCTTCGTGGTGTCTGTGTGTTGAGTGAGGGGCAGTTAGGTTGCTTGAGTATGTCAAAGAGCTCTGAGTAAGAGTGTTTTGTTATTTACCGAGTGTGTGAGTCGTTTCTTGTGTGGTTTAGTGAGAGAGAGGGAGTGGCATGAAGGGTGTCAAATGGTACCGTCAGTGAGCAGTGTGTGTGGTCTGTGTGTTTACGGCTTAGTTGTGCGTTTTGGCTTTTTGAGAGAGGGAAACGTGCTGTGTGAGAGAGAGAAGCTTGAGGCCGTGAAGATTTAGGGTTTAGAGAATGGAGTTTCCAGCTTTGTGTGTTATTGATGAAAGGTTATCTAGGTTTCTGGTTAGGGTTTATTTCTTTTGTCATGGCAAGAGAGAGAGTGTCAGTTTTTCGATAGAGAGAAGTTATGTCCGGGAGAGGTGTGCGTGTGAGAGAAGGGTTTGAGGGAAGTGTTTTAGGGTTTGTGGTTGTCTTTGGCCGAGAGTTGTTGGGGTTGTCGAGTGATAGAGAGAGAGGGAGCCCCCTGGTTTGGAAGTGTTCTCTTTTTATAGTTGCAAGTTAGGGTTTGGGGATGTGCTTGCTAGGGTTTCTAAATATGGGAATAAATCATGCAAAATGGATGTATCTCATTAAGTTTATTTATGGAAGGAAATTGTGTATTTTTGGTGGGGATTGGATTTATAATGTTTTTAAATGGGAAGGAGATTTGATGGATTTGGAGGGATTTTGGCATGTGTTAAATGTGATTTGAATATTTTGGATTGGGCTTGGGTTTTGGATAGGTGTGCATGAGCACGTGGGCTTTTATGGGTTGCGGGGGTTTTGGGCCTATGATAAATTTTAAAACAGAGATTAATCAAGCGAGCCCGAGGCCAAACAAATGAGTTAATTTTGATAAGGTATTAATTTTTTTTTTTGAATTTTCCTTTCCGACATCCGTTTCGTGCGACTTCCACAACTTATCGGGTAGTGCCTCCATACGAGGCTCATCATTGGGCTTTATTAAAAAATGTGTCTACAATATGAAATCAACATCTGGATCAGTGTTATATATTGGTAGGGCATTGTGTGGAGGAGCATAAAGTAATCTGTATTGCTGACTCCACCATGGAGGGCTGAGTTATGTGCAGCTTCGAAGCAAGCAAGGAAGCAGTCTGGCTTCCAGAAGTCTTTGGAGATCTGGAGTTGTTCCAGATATAGAAAACCACTCCACTTTATGTGATAATAGTGGTGACAAGAAACCCCCACTTGGATTCGAAATCCAAGCAAACCCCAAGCAACGGACAGAACCCCAAGAACCGCGAATATGATTTTTGTAGAAACAAAACCCTTCCAAGGCCACAAAGAAGACCCACAAAGAACTTGCCCTTGAGAACCTTTAAGATGAATCCTTGTAGTGTTTTGCTAGCAATGGAGACGCCACTAAGTTTGCCAAAACTTAGATAAGTCGATTCAAACTTGAAAAGGGGAATCCCTCCCTTACAATAATTCGGCCATAGCCAAAGCTTTAAGCTTTTGAGTTTACAAATTCGTTGGTTGCCTTCAAATGAAGAAGAAAGTAAGTTTAAATAGTGTTACAAAAGAACCCTAAAGGCAAAAAGACAATAATGCCCCTAAAAACGAAATTACACAAATATCAAGTCTTTAAGTCTTTAAAAGCCTAAAAAGCTTTATTCTAAACTGATTTGGGCCAAGTGAAATGGCTTTGGGCCCTTTCCATCGAAGCCCACATGCGCCTCTATTTGTTGGTTGCAGCGGCCATAAAACTCTGAACTAATCCCGCCATTGCTTCTCTGAGTCTTTTGGTCCTCTGCCTCGTAATTGGCCCTTCTGGTACTTGTAATGCGTCATTTGGTTTGTTGTCTGCCTGGATCATGTCATCCCCTCCCTCTTGAAAAGGATTCGACCTCGAATCTGTACCTGCATCAAAAGGAGTTAAGTCAGAAACATTAAATGTAGCAGACACATTATACTTACCTTGTAAATCCAGCTTGTATGCATTGTCATTAATCCGTTCCAAAACTTGAAATGGACCATCCCCTCTCGGTTGTAGCTTAGATTTACGTTGTTCAGGAAATCTCTCCTTGCGCATGTGTACCCAAACCCAATCTCCAGGCTGAAATACCACACGCTTTCTTCCCTTATTAGCATGAGAAGCATATTGCTCATTCTTTCGTTGTATTTGCTCTCTTGCTTTCTCATGTATGTGCTTCACCAAATCGGCCTTCCTTTTTCCATCGAGCCCCGCGTGCTCATCAACAGGCAAAGGTAACAAATCCAATGGAGTTAGTGGCTGAAAACCATAAACAATTTCAAAAGGTGAAAATGAAGTAGAAGAATGAATGCTACGATTATATGCAAACTCAATAAATGGCAAACAATCTTCCCAACTCTTCAAATTCTTGCCAACTATAGTGCGCAATAATTGAGATAAAGTCCTATTAACTACCTCTGTTTGTCCGTCAGTCTGTGGATGACATGTGGTAGAATACAATAGTTTGGTGCCTAGTTTAGCCCACAACACCTTCCAAAAATGGCTAAGGAACTTAACATCTCTATCAGATACAATACTCCTAGGTATACCATGGAGTCGCACTATGTCTCTGAAAAATAAATCTGCAATGTTTGTAGCATCATCGGTTTTATGACATGCAATGAAATGAGCCATTTTACTAAACCTATCAACTACAACAAAGATTGAATCTCTGCCCCTCTTGTCCTAGGCAAACCTAACACAAAATCCATCGATATATCAACCCAGGGTTCACTAGGTACAGGCAAAGGAGTATACAAACCATGTGGCATTAATTTAGATTTAGCATGCTTACATGTTAGACACTTATCACAAATACGCTCAACATCACGTTTCATTTTAGGCCAATAAAAGTGCTCATGTAAAATAGCTAAAGTCTTAGTAATCCCAAAATGCCCCATCAAACCTCCCCCATGCGCTTCTTTCACAAGCAACTCACGCATACTACAAGCAGGAACACACAACCTGTTCGCTTTAAATAAGAATCCGTCATGAATGTAAAACTTTCCAAAAGATGACTTTGCACAAGTAGCATAAATCTCACCAAAATCAGAATCACACTCATATAATTCCTTAATCAAATCAAATCCCAACATCCGTGCATGCATTGAAGTAAGTAAAATACCTGCGAGATAATGCATCAGCCACTATGTTTTCTTTACCTTGCTTGTAGCGTATAACATATGGAAATGACTCAACGAATTCCATCCATTTTGCGTGTCGCTTATTCAGCTTACCTTGACCCTTCAAGTGTTTTAATGATTCATGGTCGGTGTGGATCACGAACTCTTTAGGCCACAAGTAGTGCTGCCATGTCTCAAGTGCTCTCACAAGCGCATATAACTCTTTGTCATACGTGGGGTACCTCAAAGCTGCTCCATTCAGCTTCTCACTAAAATAGGCTATTGGCCGCTTTTCTTGCATGAGAACTGCTCCAATACCTAACCCTGATGCGTCACACTCAATCTCAAATGTCTTCTCGAAGTTGGGTAGTGCTAAAATGGGTGCACTGCATAACTTCGCTTTAAGGTCCTGGAATGCTCGCTCTTGCGCCTCGCCCCATTGAAAACCAACTGTCTTCTTTACTACCTCAGTCAATGGCGCGGCAATGCTACTGAAGTCCTTGACAAATCTCCTATAGAAGCTCGCTAACCCATGAAAGCTTCGGACTTCTGTCACTGTAGTTGGTGTAGGCCATTCCTGAATTGCCTTTACCTTCTCCACATCTACCTCGATGCCATCTGCACTCACAACAAAGCCAAGAAAAACAATTCTATCCATGCAAAATGTGCATTTGTCAGAGTTAGCATACAATTGTTCTTTTCGTAAAACATCAAGTACATGCTTCAAATGCATCACATGCTCATCTACTGTTTTACTATGTAAACTAAGATGTCATCAAAATAAACCACAACAAACTACCTAAAAATGCACGCATAACATGATTCATCAATCTCATAAATGTGCTAGGTGCGTTTGAAAGACCAAATGGTATAACTAACCATTCATACGAGCCATACTTAGTCTTAAATGCAGTTTTCCACTCATCTCCCTCTCTCATGCGAATTTGATGGTATCCACTCTTTAAATCAATCTTACTAAAAATTTTGGAACCATGCAATTCATCCAACATGTCATCTAGTCTAGGAATGGGGTGACGATACTTTACCGTAATATTGTTGATAGCTCGGCAGTCAACGCACATACACCACGTCCCATCTTTCTTAGGAACTAGAAGCACTAGTACTGCACAAGGACTCATGCTTTCCCTTACATACACATGTCCATCAACTCCCGTACTTGTCTTTGTAGCTCCTTTGTCTCATCGGGATTGCTCCTATAAGTCGATCTATTAGGAATGAATGCTCCATGTATGAAGTCTATCTGGTGCTCAATACCTCTAATGGGTGGAAGCCCACTAGGTATGTCATCTGTCAGTACGTCACTGTAATCCTGCAAAAGAGATGAAATAGACACAGGAAGCAAATGGTCAGAGTTAGTAAAATAAATATGAGGCTCCTTATAGACTAACAATAGCATGAGCTTGCTAGCCTTGAATGCTTTTCTCGCTTCACCCTCACCCATGTAGAAACTCTTTTTAACTCTCCCTTTTGTTTCCCCTCACGTTCACTCACACTTCCCTTGGAAACTCCCACGGCCTGGCCTTATTTTTCTCACCAGATACACCACTCTCACTAGTCTCACCCAAGGTGGTGTTTCCCCTCACTCTCTCTTTGTCACGCTCAAGTTGCAACTTAACCTGATCTTCATGGACTTGTGCAGGTGTAAGTGGGTATAATGTAATGGGTTTTCCCTTATGCTGAAAAGAGTACTTGTTCTTGAACCCATCATGAATAACCTTCTTATCAAACTGCCACGGCCTGCCCAAAAGAATATGTCCAGCATGCATCGGTATCACATCACATAGGACATCATCTGTGTATGGCCCAATGGTAAAGCTCAATAATATCTGCTTTGTCACATTTATTTCCCCACAATCATTTAACCAGTACAACTTATAAGGCTTCGGGTGTCTCAAGCAACTCAACCCCAATCGCTCAATCAAAGCTGTGCTAGCAACATTAGTACAACTGCCCCCATCTATGATCATACTACACCCTTGCCATTCACACGGCACCTAGTATGGAATATGTTCTCTCTCTGCTGCACACTCTCATCCTCTACAACATGTGCACTCAAAGCACGCTTGACAACTAAGGATAAGTTATCCAGCGGGTATGCAGCTCCCTCATGGTCACTAGCATCCTCCAACTCTGGCATCTCCTCCTCGACCTCACTATCAGTAGAGTACACCTCTCCACTCTTTTTATCAATCACTAAGGTACGCCTATTGGGACATTGTGAAGCATAGTGTCCCATGCCCAAACACTTGAAACACTTGACATCCTTAGTTCTAGCAGCTGCACCCTCAGGTTTTGGTCTAGTTTTGCTCGGTTCTGCAGCTTCTTTACCCTTGGCACTAGGTTCGGCCCTAGGCTTATTAAAGCCTCCACTGAACTCGCCTCTAGGCTTGTCAAAGCCTCCATCTCGCTTCTCATTGGAACCCATTTCCCTTCCATGCAGAAGTAGCCTGAGTACCAAATCTGGATGTTGACCTTTTCTTGAGTTGCCTTTCTACCTTGATAGCCATGTGAAGCATATCCTCCAAATCAACATAATGATGCAACTCCACCATGTTTGCAATCTCTCTATTCAAGCCCCCTAGAAACCGTGCCATAGTAGCTTCTGCATCCTCAACTACATTTGCCCTGATCATGGCAACTTCCATCTCTGTGTAATAGTCCTCAACACTTTTGGTCCCCTGATACAGATGTTGTAGTTTCTGATACAACTCCCTATAGTAATGGCTGGGTATAAATCTCTTTCTCATGAGACCTCTAAGTTCTGCCCATGTCTGAACCGGTCTCTCATAAGTTCTCCTCCGAGTAGAGACAATCTGATCCCACCAAATCATAGCATAATCGGTAAACTCAATTGCTGCCAGACTGATCTTCTTCTCGTCTGAGTAGTGATGACAACTGAAAATCAATTCTATTTTCTTTTCCCATTCTAAATAAGCTTCAGGATCATTCTTGCCGTGGAATGTTGGTATCTTGATCTTGATGCTACCTAGATCACCATCTACATCTCTTCGCCTACCATATCCTCTCCGATCATAATCCTCTCTTCTGGCATCAAATGCACCTCTATCATCAAACTGTCTATCCCTCCTATCATTCCTCCTATCAAACCTCCTATTAGGCCTCCTATCATGCCTAGGCTGAAATCTCTCCTCCACATCATCAAAACCATCAGGATCATCAAACTCATTTTCAGCTTCCTCTTCATCTGGTGGTACATACTGTGGTGGTACACGGCGAGGTGGCACATTGTGAGGTGGTGGTACATTCTGAGGTGGTGGTACTCTGGGACCGCTACCAGTTTGAATACTCTCTACACTCTTGGACAATCTCTCCAAAGCAGTATTCATGTTCTCCATCATATCTGTAAATTTTCTATCCAAAGCCTCAAGCTTTTCATCAATAGTTAGACCTGCCATCTCAACACTAAACAAACAGATTAGAAATAACAAGAAAGTAAAGCAAATATGTAAATCCTCACAATCTCACGTGTTTACACTCGAATGATATCACTCACTCGTGTTTGCACTCTATTGGCTTTTACCCGATACTGTGCTCACAATCACTGCCTTTTACCACTCTTGAGTTCTCCTCAATTCAAATATGAATCACACTCAATCCAAGAATACAAAACCAAGCGTAGTCCTCAAGCTAGCATGAAACACAATACCCAATAATATATATATAGGGCAGGTGGAAACGAAATGTGAACAGGAATAGCAATGACGAAGACTCAATCAATAATACTTAAACTAGAGTATTTGTAATAAAGAAGTGAACAATTAGCACAATGGAAAAAAAAATAAGCATGCAAATTCACGGTCGTATGCAATTTCGGGAGAAAATTTGGCACCGCTATAGAAATTTTGATGGAATACCCTCCACGGGCACCTAAATGATAATATGGAACAAACTAGGTTCAACAAAAAAATGCACTTTTTTTTCTGCTCAAGTGATCACTATCGCTCAAGTCCCTTTTTTTTTTTTTTGATAACGTCAGATGCTAAATGTGGTACTGATTTCAGAGGTGATTTAGGTTCTGATTCAGAGGTGGTTTTCAAAGCCTGATTTCAGAGTCTGATGAGGGTCTGAATCCAGGGTCTGAATTCAGAGGTTGTCTGGTCAGTGTCTGATTTCAGAGTCGAATAAGGGTCTGATTTCAGGTTATGAATTCAGAGGCTTTTTCAGAGGTTAAGGTTAGGGTCTGATTTCAGAGGCTATGGTCTGGGTCTGATTTCAGAGGTTACTGGTCTGGGTCTGATTTCAGAGGCTACTGGTCTGGGTCTGATTTCAGAGGTAAGTTTCAGGGTCTGATCTCAGAGTCTGATTTCAGAGGCAGATTTCAAAGGTTACGTTTTAGGTCTGATTTCAGACTTCACTTAGTTTTCACACTGCACTAGGGTTTTAGAAACAAAACACACAGCCGCCAAAGAACATGCTTATTTCTTAAACATATGCCTAACAAAATGACTATGACGAACTGATAGGAAGAACAGAACAGAAGCCCAGAACTGGAAAATGATGAATGATATGCAACTATGACGAACTGACAGGAAGAACAAAACAGAAAACAAAGATTGGAAAAAGATGAACTGATATGCAGAACACAATAGAACCAGATCCAGAAAATGCTTCCAACAAAACCAGATCCAGAATATACTTCACAACAAAAACCAGATCCAGATCCAGAATATGCTTCACAACAAAACCAGATCCAGAAAAATAAACAAAACGAAAACAGAAACAAGATCCAACAAGAACTGAAACGAAAATAACCAAGAACGAAAATAAAAAACAGAATCAAACAAAAGAAAAGATAGGAAAATCAGACCTTGGAACCCTGAGCTCTAGATACCAAATGACAAGAAACCCACTTGGATTCGAAATCCAAGCAAACCTCAAGCAACGGACAGAACCCCAAGAACCGCGAATATGATTTTTGTAGAAACAAAACCCTTCCAAGGCCACAAAGAAGACCCACAAAGAACTTGCCCTTGAGAACCTTTAAGATGAATCCTTGTAGTGTTTTGCTAGCAATGGAGACGCCACTAAGTTTGCCAAAACTTAGATAAGTCGATTCAAACTTGAAAAGGGGAATCCCTCCCTTACAATAATTCGGCCATAGCCAAAGCTTTAAGCTTTTGAGTTTACAAATTCGTTGGTTGCCTTCAAATGAAGAAGAAAGTAAGTTTAAATAGTGTTACAAAAGAAACCCTAAAGGCAAAAAGACAATAATGCCCCTAAAAACGAAATTACACAAATATCAAGTCTTTAAGTCTTTAAAAGCCTAAAAAGCTTTATTCTAAACTGATTTGGGCCAAGTGAAATGGCTTTGGGCCCTTTCCATCGAAGCCCACATGCGCCTCTATTTGTTGGTTGCAGCTGGCCATAAAACTCTGAACTAATCCCGCCATTGCTTCTCTGAGTCTTTTGGTCCTCTGCCTCGTAATTGGCCCTTCTGGTACTTGTAATGCGTCATTTGGTTTGTTGTCTGCCTGGATCATGTCAGTGGTGCAGTGGAAAATTCTAAAGAACCAAGAAGTCATAAGAGGGGAAAGCATATAGAGATAAAATATCATCTTATCAGGGAGATAGTGCAGGATGAGACGTTTCTTTCACGAAGATTGCATCCACAGAGAACCTGGTTATTCTGTTTACAAATAAATTACCGAATAAATTATTCAATATCCCATATTTATTCGATATCAAATAACGACATAAATAATTTAGACACACAACAAAACTTTTACGAAAATATTTTTCCGAAAAATAGCATAAAATGCGTTTTTGTCCGAACCGACCAACCAATACACATGGGGGCTACCCAGGTCAGCCATAATAGTACTTGGGCAGTTCATGGGTTGCCCGAACAATGACCAATTCAATATTTGAACAGTGGACACCCGGTAAGCCCGAAACTCACCCGGTAAAGCTGTTTTTCGCCATTTTCACATATTTTCAATCCGAAGTAATTTCCGACAATTATTCCAATGGCCAATAGGCATCCAATAAATTTAAATAACATATATTTCATCACCAAAATTCCAGAATTTCCATATCAGATCTGGGTGCCAAAAATATCATTTTACATGCTTTAAATTAATTTTTCTCAACATTAATCATATTAATCCACCACCAATGAAGAAATCAAGAACAATTCCAGGAGTTACAAGAGTGGTCATAATACTCTAGAATGGCAACAAGTCATCAAATGATAAAACTGAACTAATATTACACTAATATTACTCAATCTTACTTCACACATGCATCTAGCCTCTAAATCCATCCTCCAAATTAAAAAGCCCCAAATTCTAAGAAATAAATATACCCCAGAACTATTCTAGATGCTCAAGAATAAGAAACAAACTTTCTAAGTTTAAGAATATTAAAGATTACCTTAAAATCTTCAACTTTCTTTAAGCTTCCTTCTTGATTTGATCACTTTCTCTCAATAAACCCATTTTGGAAGCTCTCTAAAATGGTGGAAACTTTGGCTAAGACTAGCTTAATGAAAGAGAAAACAATTTTCCCTTTACTATATTGCTAGGGGCGAAATTAGGGGGATGGGCATTTTTGTATTTTTCAAATTTTAATAAGTTCAGTTATCAAATTCAATTTGATAACTTCAAATTTAAATGAATATGCCCTTTGTTACTAATAATAATTAACACATGTAATAATAATTGTTACAAATGAATATTATTTAATCTAATTAAATATTAAGTTTAAAGTAGACAAAATCAAATTGAATACTTCAACCTTAAAGTTTAATATTATTAGTAACCAATAATAATGAAACATATTACATAACAATTATGTAATATATATTATTTAATTATCTAAATATTTAATATTTAAATATCTAAATAATTAATTAATACAATTATTATTATATATGTGTTGTTATTTACACTAAATAAAAAAATACATATATTAATGACATGTGTCAAAATCTCATTTGACAATTAATTAATATGTATCTAACCAAATTTTGTATCAAATACAAATAAATACTAATTATTAATTGACCAAAATCCCCTAATGCATGTATTTTCATTTAACCATTTAAACGATTCGAATTAACTAATTTAATCCGATAAAATATTATAAATAATCTGTATTATTCATAACACATTGCCCAAGTGCTCAACGAGTACACTTCATATTGTGGGACTCTCTAAGTTTATGTTTATTTGTCATAGAATCAAATTTCATGTCCATAATTTAACCACTTATGAATTATGATGACCACATATAATCTTGCTAAACTATACAAGTCGAGGTCATTGCATACGTATAACCCTTTCGTCGCAGGCTATCATTATTATACCGGGGATATAGATAGGAATGTCAAATCCCTAAAGTATAATATAGTCGACTTTCAAATTTATGATCTCTAAATAACACTCGGAACTCGCTTTTGAAGTATACCACGACCATGGATTTACTAGATTGCAAATATGAACATGATACCTATGCCCTGTACACAAGTCTGACGGATTCTATCTGTAATACTTTAAAAAAAAAGTGTGAAAGATTATAAAGCAGTGGGACTCCTGTGTGGCTAAAAAAAAAAAAATGCTTTTGAAAGTTTTTAAAAAGAGAGAGAGAGATAGACGTGTTTTAAAAAAAAAATTTCTTTCTCTCCCATCTCTTTTATTTTATTTTCTCTTTCTTCTTTTTCTTCCAAATACTCTGCCAACTTCAAACTGCCGCTGCCGCTTCACCGCCGGCCATCAGCCACCATGCGCCGGACCACCTGAAAGCTGCCGTCGTCAGCTTTCCAGATCCGTCGAGAACGAGCCAAAAGGACGTCGGATGCGCCTCCACGCACCGCTGGAAGGGAGCGATACGTCGCCATTTCTTCTGCAATTTCTGGCCATCTCTGGTCACTTCTGACGGCCACCTCCGGCGAGTGAGTGTTTCTCAGGCCGAGATCTTTCCAACGCCAGTGGTCACTTCCTGATCCGACATCGTTTGGGTTGTTTTCCGTTTTGTAATTACCGGCAATTCGGGAATATTACTAGAAATCGAGATCCGACCGTTGGATCGACGATCCGATCGCATCAGATTGATGCTCTCGATAATACGAGCATTTTGGTATATATATTCACCTTTGATAGTATTTGGTAATGGGGCCCGATTTTCATTGTGGGGCCCGCTTGACTCGTTAAGCGTATCAGCAAGTTCCGAAGCCATCGCTGTGATCCTTGAGATGTTTGTTGACCAGTGGATCTTTCTTTGAGAGATTTGGAGATCGATGGAGCTCGGTATGTCATTATTACCGTTTTGGGGGTGTAAATGATATAATTGGAAAGTTTTGGACATAATTGTAAATTTGCATAATTAAGAGGGTAAGATTGTAAATTCTGCTAATTAGGGGTTAAATAGTAATGTTTACGAATTGTAGGACTATTTGGGCTTATTAGAAAAGTTTAGGGGCTAAAACGGAAATTTAGAAACTTTAGCGGTAAAATCGTAATTTTGGATAATTGAGGGACCTTATCGTAATTTTACATTTTTCAGATTCTTGGCGAGGATATAGATTTATTCAGAGCTTTTGCATGGATAAAGGTAAGTACACTCTGTGGTGATTCTCTTAACATATTGTTTGATGATTGATGGTTGTTGTGAGAGTCGGTATATATATAAATATAATGGTATATTATATATATATATTTATATTAAATATATTTTGTTGAGATATAATATTGAGATATTGAAAGCATGATAAATATGAAATCATGATTATTGAGATGAGATTGATGGATTGGATTGGATGTGAGATGTGATTGTGTTTGATGATGTGTGCTGTTGTGTTATGCTGCCGGGTTTTGTATAATGGTGGTCGGATTTGAGATGAGATGTGATGATACATCAGATGATATGAGATGATAGAAAATCTTGGAAGCTGTCATTGAAGACTCTTCCATTGGTTTTGATTTGGGGGTATACGGGGACTCCCCCATTGATTATATTTCACTCACATTTTACGAGTTGATATGGTTGGAAACCTTGGGATTTGTCATTGAGGACTCTCCCATTGGTTTCAATCCTCTGTTATACTAAACCCGGATTAGCAACCATGTTTGATGGATGTTTGTATTGTTGTGGGATGATTGTATGAGATGATATTATAATACATGCTATTTTCATAAATTATATTATATATATATATTATATATATATATATTATATATATATATATATTTACATACATATATAACCCTATTTTGTTGGTGAGGTCATGTTGAGAGAATGAGTGTTTACTTGCTGAGCTTTTTAAGCTCATTCCCCTCTTCCCCAAAACATTTCAGGTAGTTCGCGAGAATAGCAGGAGCAGTACCATATTGGGATCCACGTGCCACCGTTGTATTTTCGGGTTGGTTCAGACATTCGAGTCGTCATTTGCATTTTTTTTAAGTCTTGTGTTGTAAACCATAAAGGTTGTGTATACTTTATGAGTTTGTAATTTGTGATGTATTATTTGTGTGTTTTAAATTGGTTGATTTGGCATATAGAGTGCTCGAGCTGAAGTTGATCGCAGACCTATTTCTAGGGTTGGGCCCGCCCTAGGGAGGGGGTCGTGACACTATCTGATACTCACATGAAATCATGAGCATCACTTCACACCTAACAACCAGGCGGAGGTCTGATCTAAATAGATCGGTGACGTGACTGTCATCAAAATGTGGGGGATATACAAAATATCCACAGTGGTATCTCAAGTCGAATGACCACTATGCTACTCAACTCGAGAAGATTCCTATTGACGTTGGTGTACAATATATTAGGAAATCTTTGGTGAGTCGTCGATGTTTATCAAATAAACACATACAAGTCTATACGAGTCTCCCGAGACTCATTGTTCATTGGGATAAACCATCGGACCAAGTCACGATATACGACATGTACTGGTCTCATCGGATTTTACTAACCAACCTGTGTTGGTAAATCTTGACAAGGAACTTTATTTGAGAATATACAACTTATAATGACACTTCTCAATGTCAATTACAAGCTACATTGTAACTGTGCACAACGTTGTAAATCCTATGGTCTTTGTCTAATACATACATATCACTAAATCATATTTAGTTTCAATCTAATAGTTATTAGATCGAATACGTATATACAAAAAGAGGTGAAACCATTAATTAGTAATATTATGGAATAAAGGTATTGTTCGTATTCATGAATTAGACATAACTACGATCCGGATTAGCGCTCCAAGCAGCAACCCTAACAATTTCTCCCACATACTCTAGTGTCATTCCACGGTATCATATACATATCTCAATATGTATCTTATGCACATGGCCCTCAAGGGCTCACCAAGCACTCAAGAGGTAGGCAAAGACGAGTAGGTTCGCTATAACATATTGAGGTTGTCCAACAAACTCAATCATTTCCCTTAGCTAGCATCATTCATTTTTGTAGAAACTGAGTTCTATATCAATATGACTCAGATGCGACATCAATATTGTGCTACAACTACTGAGTTGTCTAAGTATTTAAGGATCAAATCTATAATACTATGTAGACAATCACAAGCAAAATATTAATATCAAACTCATAATCTATAAGGTCACTATGCAACGTTATAAGTCAATACTTCATAAGTTGAAACTAATTCCACTCACACAGTAGAATCATCTATGACATTCCCACTACATCTTTTCTGACTCTTTATGACGTAGACCGTCTAACATCATAATTAGACTCAAAACTAATCTGACTCTAATGGTTGCAGACTATATTTTCCATGAATAAGAAACTCGTTCTTAATATCTCAAAGATAATAAAGAACATATTTCAAGGAACATCATATGGTCTACAACATATCAAAATAGCTTGTAACAATTTCGATTAAATTGATATCTTTAATCGCACATAGTATAATATTCATTAGGCCATCATCCTATGATACATAAGATTGACTAGACATTCTAATCAATTTCTCTTTCGAAAAAGGAATCATCATTTACGAAAGATGAATACTATATATATGAGACACACTAACTGTCAAATAATTATACTAATTGTCACACAGATAGTCTTAATGTGTCCTTTATTAGATCATATCTAATGCACGACTAATATAAGTATCTCACAAGTCTCTAAATTTATATCATATAAAAATTTATATCGAATATAACAAAGACTACTTCCACTACTTTCATGGAGAAAAAAAGACTTAGGTAAACCTTTTACCTCACAAATATCTCATTATTACCTTAATAATAATAATAATGTCGTTAGGATATATAACACTAGTAAGAAATTTATACGCTCTCACTGATCCTACTAGCACATATGTATTCTCTATGCTTTTATAAAATCAGACAATCTAATTGATATCAAAATTAGAGAACACATATTCCAAAAAGTTCATCTGAGTCTACAATAGGATCTATAAGCTAGTATACCAAACTGCGATCTTAGCATAATACAAACTCCAGGGCCATTCCAGAATGAACTCTTCAAACAAAAAAATCACAACGGATCTCTTATCTTAAGAAACCATTCAAAAAACACCACTTGGCATTCCTATCTAAAATATAAAGTTTAATATCAACATTAACCAATAGATTTTAATTGTTCAATTAGTGCAACTAGAGACAAGTTTCCTTATAATCTACAATAGATTATTAAGTATAACTTTTCTCACTATCATACTATGAAGGTCAAACCTTTAATAAGCTCACTTTGCTTTTGCTGTGCAAACCATTTGCACACTTTATGAATGATTCATAACGAAGGCTTAATCAAGTTCAAAACTTGATCGTAGTAAGCTATGAACAATCGCGAATCTGTGGTTTAACGCTAACTTCCGGAATCGATATCAATATCGCTCCCACTATAAGATATAGGATAACTTTTTCCGATAAGAAAACAACAGAACCATTAAGTATCAAATACTTCGCAAATGATTCTGACATCCTATTGGACTATATGGAAGATGTCTAGGGTCTTTCCATCTTATTAATTATATTGTTCCATTCATAGTTATCACTCTCACAATTGACTTTAATAAGTCAAGTCTTTTTCTACACAATCATCAACATCCAATGTTACACACCAAGTAATAAAATAATTTTATTACTCGGGATCGTAGAAAAGATATTCTATCAAATAGAATATAATATTCTATTAAATAGAATAAATGATAAGCTTTTACTTGTACCTCCGAGGCTCAAATACTTTAAATTATATAACCATTATATAAAAGAAAGATTCAAATCGTAAACTTTTCAGGAATCGAATTTTCTACTTATACATATCATATAAGTAACTGTGTAAACTAATGGAACCTTAATTAAATAGATGAATTAGTGTTACAGGAGCATATTGATGAGCGGAAAATATATCAATATTTATCGCCTATTTTACATAATATTTTGTATAATTTCTCGAGTTTTATGAACGTTTTGATGTGTTTTAGTTTATTTTGCAGATAAAATAAAATTGGGACTCAATGGAATCAATCAAGAGTAAATATGGAACAAATAAGGGCAAAAACTGGACTTGACATTTGGATTTTGGAGGTTGGAAACTTGAAATGGTGTTCTAACGAAGTACAATTTCGGAAATTTCAACTTTGCGTAATTTTCGTATTTTGGCCATAACTTTCCACTCCGATATTGGAATGAGGTGATTCAAGTCCAGATTAAATAAGACCCAAATATCTACAACTTTGATGTTCATAATAATTTCGAATTCGGAAGTTTGCATGACCGAAATTGATAAATTATCTAGAACTGTGTTATGTGCAATTATTTATAACGCCCCGGCCAGTCTGGTCATATCTGGTAGAGTGAATTATCATGCATGACATGTTAGAATTCATAAAATAATATAAAAATAGGTTTCACACCTTAGGAATTTCTACCGGAGGTCCCGGATAAATTTTCAATTTTAGCACATTTACTATTCATCTGAGTCAACAGGCAGCTCTTCTGTATTTCAGCTGTAACTTTTTCATACGAACTCTGATTGTTATGAATTGTATACCGTCGAAAAGTTCAAATAATTCCCTACAACTTCCGCGTTGAATAGTTTGCAAGATTTGGCCCAAACACTCTTCAAAATTACAGTCTAATTTTGGATGAATAGTAACCTGTGATTTTTGCATTAAGATTGATTATGTGGCTGTATCACCACCACTCATTTCCACCACAAAAATAAGCCCATCCCTTTATAAAAAACCACACTATTCACTCTTCCCTTACCTTAAGAAAAATGTGAATGGCTACATTTTTCTCAAACCTATTCAAGCTTTCTTACTCTTCTTTTCTCAAGCCAAGATGATGATTCAAGCTTGACTTCAAGCCACTTTCTCCTTTTTTCTTTTCATTTTTCAGTCTTGAGCTTGAATAAGGAAAGCCCCAAATTCGTGGATAAGGAACCCTAGAATTTTATTTTGACATTTTTTTTTGGATAAGGTAAGTATTATAACCAAAAGAAAAATATACAAGAGCAAAGGGGCATCCCCCAGAAACTAGAGAGGACAGACCCTCCTAGAAGAAAGCCAAACGGCTACAAAAGATCAACAAAAGATGTCATCGGGCAGGTGCCACGAAAGGTGAAGCCATTTATTGTCATAAGATGGATTCACCTTACGTAAAGAACTAACACGATTCCGAACATCAAAAACAATATCATATAGAAGAACAGAAACAGGCCTAAGAGGCATATCATGAGTGCGAGCATTCCTCTCCCTCCATATTTTGACATTTTTGCTTCAATAGAGCTTGTAACATTCATTTTCTAGCATTTGGTGATGGATTGAACATGGTTTAAGCTTTGTTTTTAAAATGCCCAATTTTATTTCTCTAAGAGCAAGGGTTGGACGAATTTGGTGCTTGTATTAGAGGGTTTGCTTTGAGTTTCTCATAGTAACTAATGATGGTTTAAGCATAGAATAAGGCTTTAACATGAGTTTGATTTGAGTTGTGAAAGAAACTTCAAATATTGTAATTTCTTGTGATGGCTTAGACTTGTATGTATATGAGGGTGATTATTTTTTATTTCCATTGTTGATGAATGGTATTAGTTTAAATGTTGGATGATGATTTATGTTCTTGGGCATGTACTAGCTTAAGTTGAGTTATTGGATGGAAACTTTAAAGGGTGTGGTTTTCCCATTATGGCCAAATGTTATATGAAAGTTTAGGGGAAGTATGTTTTGTGATTTGTGAAGTTATAAGCATGATGCTCATGTGTATTAAAAATGGTATTGGTTTATGTCTCTAAGTGATATTATATCATGTGAAGTATTCAATTGAGATGAAACTCAATGATTTAAAATCTTAGCACTTTGTCATATATGTGTAGGCTAGTAGAGAGTTTATTTTTCTTTTTGTTTTGTTGATGGTGATTTAAACTTAAGAGAGTGTTTTGATTTAAGTTGTATTAAAATATGGTAAAAAGTTTGAAGTTGTAAAGTAGTAACTTGACAATTATTTATGTTAAATATAAATTATTTTTTGGAATGTTAAAGTTTGGTTAAACTTGATGTTTAGTTTATTTAAAAGTGTAGTGTGGATAGTGATGTTTATATGTTACAGTTTGTTGAATTTATACCTACTGTGTGTTGAGAATTTTCAAAGCTTATAAACTAATGCTTATAGCAATATGTAATTTTGTTAATTATGGAAATCATGTTTCTGTATGTATGTTTTGATGAACATTATGTTTATAAAGCCTGTTGTGAAGTTAGTGATGCATGAAACCTATTAGTAAGGCTTGGTCAAATGGCTTGTTGATAAAAATCTGTTGTTGAACTGTGATATGTCTAACATAATAAATAGTATGAGTCTCAGTTAAATAAAATTAGGCTAAGCTTGATATATTGTGATGAGTATTGATGATGTAAATGTATTCGAGTCTGAAAGTTATAGTTTGGGCCAAGTTAAAGTCTTGGGTAAGAATGCTGAGATAATAGGCATGTCAGGCTAAATTGGGCATTTCATAGAAAGACGGCTTGGGCATTTCAAATGACTACATCAGCTATGCCGAAAAGTCCTATCAACATGTCTAAAAGCATTAACATCTTAGCTAAGTTAAAAATGTTCATGCATCCACAACCAAATTTAGTTTCTTTAGTTCAGATGTCCTAACTATACTTAGACACAGGTTCAGTTAGCAACTTGCATGAAATCCTTCAGCAGCATTCCAGCACACTGGCGATGGAACCTCAATCTGTGAGTGGATGTTATCCTTTCTTTTTGCTTCTCTATTTGATGCTATCTTTAAACTTGTGCAATCAGTTTCCTGTACTTAGTTTATAATTTCTCTTATGCCTTCAAATATGTTAATTCACCTTAAGTCAGTTGATATCGTTTATGCCTTTAATTTATAACTTCAGTTTTGGTATTTTCTCTATGTATTCAGATTATGTAGCCTTACTAGTTTTTAGTTCATGTGTCAGTCTATGTATCACAGCTTAGATATTTAGTTCTTAGTTTTTAAGTTCAGTTATGCCATGTCTTTCATATATATGTCCCATGTCGCAACATGCATAAGTTTTAGTTCTTCATAATTCACAGTGTATTCATAGACTTGCAGTTCAAGAATTCAGCATCTCCGCCAGTTGTGTTTTCAAATTAGACCTATCAGTCTCAATCTAGTCATGAATCATACATGTCTATTTTCAAAACTCATTTTTTCAATTTTCAAGATTATGACATGTTATTATGCTTTTGATATTTTAAAATAAGTTCTTTTATGATTTTATTTGGATTTTGAGGCATGGGGGAAAACCCACCTCAGTATGTAACTTGACTCAGATATGGAATTGACAGATTCAGATATCGTATGCACACGCAGTTCAAGACTAGGAATGACAAATGCCCTTATATCCTAGATTCAGGGTCTAAAGGGTAGCATAGATCCGCACCCCCGACTCTAGATTATGGCTTGGGGACGGCGATACGTAATGCCCCAAGACCACTAGATTACAGGGTGAGAGGGATGGCGATACGTAACGCCCCTAGACCCTAGTTTCAGGGACATGTAGTGGCATGTTTTGGGGGATGGCGTTACATAACGCCCCAATGTCATGTATTTTCACTCCTGGCTCTAGTTAGGCGTATGAGGGGACGACGATACGTAACGCCCCCATGCGTCAAGTTTTCGACAGACACTCATATTTTCAGAGACAGACTTACAGAAAAGATGTTTTAAGAAAGAGTTTTCACAAGGAATTGTTTTATGAGAATTGTAGAGATTTTTGAAAATGAACCCAGTTTATGTTTTTATGAGTTCAGCTTTCTACAGATTTTTTCCAGTTACTTGAGATTTCAGATTTTCACATCAAGATTTCCACATAGATTTTTGAGAAGGAACCAAGTTTATATTTATGAGTTCAAAATCAATTTTTTTTTTACAGCACTGTTAATTTTAATACCGATTTTTAGATATGAATTTCATGCTTTCATAATTAATTTCATTTTTAAAAGTAATGCATCCATGTAATGTTACATTACAACTTCAACTATGCATGTCATGTTTTCCGATGGTCATGTCTAGCTCATGTAGAATGTGTTAGGTCATTTGGAGAGGTTCGTAGGTTGGGTTCATGTAGTCAATCCCAGATTTTATGATTCATGCACAGGTTAGATTAGAACCAAGCCATCACGGGTTTGGGATGGCTTTTGCCACGAGTATAGGTGGTTTGGTTTATAGCATGCATTAGTTTCATGATCACGGTCCACATGCAGTTTTCAGTTTACGCAGCCAGCAAATTAGGTCATGCATCTGTAGTTTAGATAGTTCAGTGTAACTTATGTATTCAATTAGATATTCAGACCAGACCATGCATTCCAGGCCAGATAATTAGATCATACATTCCATGCCAAATAATCAGATCAGTCTATGCATTTCTGGTTCAGTTTTTAGGTCCATCCATTCACAGTTCAGGTAGTTAGACCTGCATTCTAGTGCAAGTAGCTAGGCACAGTTCCAGCCTATCCAGCTTAGACATTCAGGACATATGTATGTTCAGATTAGATATTCAAGTTAACTCATGCACCCTCAGTTAGGATTAATTATGTTCAGTAGGAAGCTTTCATTGCAGGTAGATCTAGTATAGGTCATGTAGATTTCAGAATTAGGTTCAGTTCACATAGTTTCAAGTCAGATCACATCTATTCAGCTCACGTTAGCATATTAGGATGTCAAATAGTTAGTTCTCAGTTCAGACAACTCTATATAGTTCATGCAGATTCAAGTCACCATACAATATTTAAGCCATGACATAAAGCATATTATTTAGTCTATGACAGCTCCAGTTCAGGTTCAGGGCAACAGATCATAATAGTAAAGCCAGGTTCAGTCATGTATCTAGTTATCAGTTAGATTAAGTTTCAGATCTTTATGTCATGTATCCATATTTGAATTACCACATTAGATTCTCAGCTTATTATTTATGTTGTCGTAATTCAATACTTTAACACTCTCTTATACTATGTTTCAATTTAATCATGTATTTCACTTCATATTATTTTATTGGCCCTCCAGTATTCACTTACCAGGTCATTCAGAAGACCTGACCCACCCCACTTTCCAGTTGTTTTGTAGGCCACATGTTCAGGCATTGCTTGGGGGAGACGGGACCCAGCGGCTGTCATTACACACCTCGGGCGTCAGTTCAGAGTCGGGTCATGTATATGTATCAAATATTATGTCAGTTATTTTATGTGTGTACAGTTTTGTGATATGAAATAGATGAGTTTTCAAGTTTATGATGTGTGTGTGTGTGTATATATATATATATATGATTACATGCTGTGAGTCAGTCATTTCAGTACAACTAGTAGTGTTTATTAGGGGTTCGGGTGATGGCTAAGCCGTTTCCTGCCCATCACATGCTCGGAAATACCGAGAAATTTGTGCCATGTTTGGTGGAGAAATTTGTGGAGAAATTGGTGAATGTAAAATTTTGCCTATAAATATCAAGCCATTTTATTTGTAAAATTCATACCTTCTTCTGGGGATTTCCTTAAGAATACTAAGAAGATTGTATCTTGTTTATTTATTTACAGCTTTCTGTATTTAATTTTTTATTTTACGCAATAGTTCTTTCTTTACTTTACTTTTCAGTCTTTATTTTTACTTTTCAGTATGATGAGGTAACTCCCCTCTGTAGGGGTGAAAGGTTAAGCTTTTATTACTAATATTTAGATTAATCTCCCTTAATTATAATATATAAACTATTTTAAAGCCCGACTTAATGGGATACCGCCTTTATGGTCGGTTGGACTTAATTAAATTGATTTTAACCTGACTAAATTGGATACCGCTTTTATGGTCGATTGGAATTAATCATAAATCTGACTTAATCAGGATACCGCCTATATGGACGGTTGTTAATGTCATGCAAAATTTATATATTATAATAATGGAGATATCTAAAATAGAAGTAATAAAAGTGGATCCTCTAACCCCCATCATTTTCTTTATTCCTTTATTTACCTTTTTAATTTCCAAGTTTTACTTTATGTCATTTATTTTATTTAATCTTTTACTAGTCCTAGATATATGTTGTGTAACGACCCGAATTATTTTAGCGAGATTGCGTAAATTTTAATTTTTTTTTATGCGTGAGGCCGCGTCCAAACGCGAGGTTAATATTATTAGAAAGAGGAACTTTTATGGAATTAATTAGAAGTTTTTATTAAATTAGATTTAAGGGATGAAATTGATAATTATCAAATTAATATTAAAAATAAATCTAGATATCTCTAGACACACTCACACAAACACAAGTATAATTAATTTTAGAAATATCTAGACACACACACACATATATATATATAAGCCACACGTTTAGAAAATAAGAACCACTCACACACATTTAAACAACACACACGAGCACAGAAGAGACACATATACACAGCTCAATTCACGCACACAGCTCACAGCGCACACAGCTTATACACGCACACAACACAGAGACACAGCAGAAAGAAGAACAGAACAGAAAGGGGACAGAGCAAGAGTGACCAAGAAGAGAGATTAGGTCGAGAAGGAGAGAAGAATGACGAAAGAAATAAGAAGGGACGAGAGAGAGAATAGAAGCAGCAAAAGGAATAACAGGGGCTGGGTCGAGAGAGTGGAAGCCGTGAAGAGCAGAAAACAGAGAGAGAGAGATAGAGCGTGGGGAAGAAGAAGAGGGGCAAAAGCCGTGAGCAACAGAAGTAAATGGGTAAGTATTCTATGACGTTCTTGAGTTGATTTAATTTTAATTTTGTTATTTGGGTCTGAATTGATTTTTGAATTTGATCGAACCCTAGAAAATTTGGAGATTTTGGAACAAGATAATAGTTTATTAGATGGTTAATTTGGAAATTTATAAATAGGTAATGCTATGTATATGTGTTTGTGAGAGGAAAATCTGAAAGCAAAACTGCGATAGTAATGAAAATGTGGTGGCAGTGGCGTTTGGTGGAAATAATATTGTGGTGAATGGGTTTTAAATATTTATCTTCCAATTTGGACCATTAATGAATCAGATTATACTAAAAGTACTTTAGAGTGGTTTTAATTAGAATGAAATTGGAAAATTTTTAAAAGGGAATGGCCAAAGGGTTTGACCAAGGTGAATTGGATTGGGGGCATTATAATTTTTGAATGTGAAGTTTTATTATAGTTCGTGTATGAAGAATTGATTAATTTGGTCAAGTTGGCTTAAATGATGTGGCCGAATAGGTTGTTGATATTTAATGAAGTGTCTTGATTCTGTTATGCTATTGGAAATATTATGAGTATAGTGGATGTCACTAATGATGATAAAGTATAAGAGTTTATAAATTAAGTCATTTATATATGAGTAATGATGTGTGTTATATGTTAACTAGAACTTAGTTTTTATAAGTGAGGTTATGTTTTAAAGTTCAATTTGATTCTAGCTTTGATTGTTCTCATTGAACTTCTGTATTAATGGAAAAGCAGGAAATTAAACTTAGATTTTTCGAATTTGTGGAATATGAATGTTTAGTATAAATAGATTATTTTGGAAAAACGGTCAAGTAAGTCTATTATTAAAGTAAATGTTATTTTGTGACTATAAGAGATTAATGAGTAGGGTAAATAAATGAATAAGTCGAAAATAGTAATTTGCAGATTCATGTACTTATAATATTTAAGCTTAGTAGGTTGAATAAAAAAATAATATTGTATGTAAAAGGTATATTAGATTGCATATGTTTATGGTGTGGAGGTGATTGATAATAGTGAAATAAAAAGGAAACAATGATACAGTATTAGAAACTTCAGAAAATGATAAGAATGGGAATAAGAAAGCGATATGAATTCAATATAGTTTGAGATCTGAGAAGTTCTATGATGTTGATAGTCTGGATTGTTTGAACCATATTTCGAAAGCTTGAAAATTGATTTCTGGTTTTCAAAGTTTTGATTTTGAATACAAAGGATAAAGAAAATGTTTCCGCCACGGTGATTGATGATTTATGTTTTTAACCCTCCGTGGTGATCGTTTATGTTACGTTCCGGGTTGGCCGCCGGGGCGATAGTTATGGGTCCAGACCATCAGAAAATGGCTGGCTCACTACCCTGTCGACATGGTCCGTACACTGTTAGGTCTTTGCGCGCGACCGAGCAGTGGACGATCGGTATCTATTTTGAAAATCATGCATCAAAACATTTATTTTTGACTGACACATATTTATGTTTTGGGGGGGGGGGAATGATTTTAAAAGAATTGCATACCAATTTAATACATTTTGATATTACTTTTAATATTATACGATAAGATTTTTTTTTTTATATTTCCGTCTCAGTGGTTGTTTTATTTTGGTGTGTTTCCGCTGAGATAATCGGTTATTGTTATGTTTCCGCCCCGACGATCGGTGTATGCATTTATGTTTTTCATAACTCATCATATGTTTCCGTCGGGGTGATCGTTAGGGTCTAAGCCATCAGAAATGGTAAGACCTAACCCATTGTCGGCAGGGGATCGGTACGTTCATTGTCCGATCTGTGCGCGCGATTCGGGCATTGGGCGATCGTTTATATTTCGTCCAGTGAGTTATGCTGGATGATCGGTATGATTTTACGAAAATGGATTTTGAAACTGATTTTGTTTACAAAGGATTTCTTAAATGAATTTTCAATTGATTTCGATAAATTTCAGACTACCAACATCATAAGAGCTTATATGGTTATATATTACGTCTAGCTGTGTCTATAGATGTATTAGTCGATATAAAAGGATGTGTTCATTATAAGAATATATATATATATATATATATATATATATATATAGGTAGGTTTATACTTAGATATAGATCTTATAGGTACTGTTATGTTTGTGTAGGTTATGAATTATGTGTATAGATCATACATTCTAGTAATCATTTGAGATGCATATAATTGATATTAGGGCATGATTAATATAAAATGGAATCCAGTTTTTGCATATGTTTGAGTTCTGTAGGTTGGTGACCCTATCGGTCGACCACAGTCTCTAGAGCTTGAGGGGTTGGATAGCAGCGTTGCAGTCGGCCAGTCACCGGGTCTTGGGAGTATAAGAGTCAAGTTGTTTATGAGTTTATTTGTAAAGTAATTGAGTTGTTTATAAGTTTCATTGTATAAGTTTAAAGTTTGTAAAAGTTTTTTTGTTTATACGTATTTTCGGGCACGGAGCCCAATTATTATGTCTTGAGTTTATTGATTTGGTGTATATTATTAGTGTCGGGCCCAACAGGTTGTTTAGAGGAGCTGGACTTGATCCAGGTTGCTCGTTTTTAGTAGAGGTCATGCCGAAATTTCGTCAGAGTCAGAGGCTTATGGAGTCAGGATTAGCCTGTCTCCTGCCGGTAGCATCCTAGCTTAGGCGGGATGTTACATGTTGTAACTAAACCATATCTGGGGTTTGATGAATTCCAATATCACCGTTTATAGGGGTTATTTTTATGACTTCGGTAATATAAAGGTTTATTTATTGAGTCTTAAGTTTAATGTTTCTTGTTAACTGGCCATTAATAAGATTGATCTGGTAAATTTAAAATAAACTTGACGAAGGAATTTTAGGTTTCAGCCTTAGACTCAATAGCTCACGATCTCACATTGGGGCATGGTGACCCTTAGGTAGATTTCCTTACATGATAGACATATACATGTCGGGCGGAGGTAGCCACAATTGGAACTTAATCTTAATGAATTCTGGTAACTTGGTTAACATAGACATATGATTAATTGGGTTATTTGGGTATTTGCATCTAACCATCGGCATAGGCTTTTGCATATTTTCGTGTTCCAAGTTAATAAACCAATATATTGCACAAACATGAGAAAACACTTCATCTTTAAAAGATTTTGGAAGGATTCACAACCCTAGATAGTTTAATAATATTGAATTTTCCTTTAATTTACATTTGCATTGTTTTATTTACTTGTCTTTAGTTTAAAATTACCATCCAATCAAACAACCAATCTATTAGATACTTGTAAACATTTAGCTTCACAAATTGATAGCCTAGGTATTAAGTCCTTGTGGGATCGATAAATTTTATACTACTTGAACGATACGTGCGCTTGCGTTACATTAGTGATTTCGCCGATCAAGTTTTTGGCGCCGTTGCCGGGGACTTATTTATCTTTCACTATTAATTTTGAGGTTAGATACATTTACATGTGTCTAATTTATTTTTACTTATTATTTCTATTTTCTTGTGTCTAATTGAAGAAACGGCCAACAACAATTCTTTGTGGCCAACATAAATGAGCATGATTCAATGAATAACAGGAATTTACGAAGTTGGAGCCAACACCGCATTGAATGCCAAACTGGATAAGATATGCGAATTCATGGAAACTCTTAGCATGCAAGACAATATTGGATCCACAAGTTCACCATATGGAGGAGCACCAGAGGCAGAGACTTACAACCAACTTGATGAGACGGTGATCTATGTTAGTAATTTTAACAGACATGGGAACAATCTATATTCCAACACCTACAACCCAGGGTGGAGGAATCATCCCAATTTTACATGTAACAACAATTCAGGGCAATGAAACAACACCATAAGGATTCCAACATCAAAATCAAAGCTAGAAGTATGAGAATAAGTCAGAAATAGAAGATTTGCTTGCCTAGATGAAAAAGCAAGAAGCCGAATATGATACTATATTTCAAAATCAAGCAGCATTAATTCAAAATCAAGCAGGATCAAATGAAGCTATATTTCAATCCCAATCAGCATTGAATCAAAGCATAACTGCTTCTATAAAGGCACTGGAAAATCAAATAGGACAACTGGCCAATGCTCAGAGTTACAGACCGCAAGGTACCCTTCCTAGCAATACAGAACCAAATCCAAGGAACATTGGGAAAGAACAATGTCATGCCATCACTTTGAAAAGCAGTCGTGAGATCAATAAAGATGTTGGAATCAAATCATCCATTGAGGAAGTTCCAAAAGAAAGTAGCGAAACATAGCCACAGATGGAGGAAAAAGAAGCAAAAGCAAATGATCGAGAAAGATTCACTCAACCTCTACCATTTCCATAGCGTCCCCAGAAAAATAAACTGGACCAGCAGTTTGCTCGATTCTTCGAGATCTTTAAAAAGTTGCATATCAACATTCCATTTCTAGAAGCATTGGAACAAATGCCCAGCTATGTCAAATTCATGAAAGACATTCTTTAACGAAAACGAAGATTGGGAGATTATAAGACAATAACATTGACAGAAGAATCTAGCGCCATCATTCAGAGGAAGCTTCCCCCTAAGTTGAAAGATCCTGACAGTTTCACTATCCCTTGTACCATAGGAGAACATAACTTCAGTAAGGCTTTGTGTGATTTAGGTGCTAGTATTAACTTGATGTCGTTTTCCATTTACATGAAACTGCAGATTGGAGAAGCAATGCTCACCTCAATCTCTTTACAACTTGCTGATAGAACGCTCACATTTCCGAGAGGTGTAGTTGAAGATGTGCTGGTCTAAGTCGACAAATTCATTTTCCCAGCGGATTTTATTATCCTTGACGTGGAGGAAGACGAAGACGTGCCCATCATCCTCGGGAGACCATTCTTGGCTACAGGTCGAACCATTATTGATGTACAAAAAGGAGAACTAACCATGAGGGTACATGACCAAGAAGTGACATTCAATGTTTTCAAAGTCATGGAATTCCCGAATGACGAAAAGAATGAGGAATGTTTCAGACTTGATGTAATAAATGGTACCTTTCAAAACTCTGATGAAATACAAAGTCTCACTGACAAACTTAAAGCATGTCATCTGCCTGTGGAGCCTGATGATAAAGCGTGTTGTGCACTGAAGAAGTTAAATCTTGATTTACAAGAAACTGAAGAGAAACGATTCCACCAACTCAACGAATTAGAGGAATTCACATACAGCCTTTTGATAATGTCAAACTGTACAAAGAAAAGGACAAGAAGAGACATGATGAGAAGTTAGTGCGCATACAACTAGAACAGGGGTAGCGGGTATTGTTCAGCAAATCAAGGTTAAAATTTTTCCATGGGAGGTTAAAACCATTGTGGTCAGGTCCATTCTTAATCACCCAAGTTTTACCAGATAGAGCCGTTGAGTTACGTGATCCCAACTCCAATAAAACCTTCAAAGTTAAAAAATAGTGTGTCAATCACTACTAGGGAGAATCATTTGAGCGACAAAAAGAAAGTGTCACACTTTCAGATCCAGCCTAACGTTCGGGCAATCATGTCAAGCTGACGACGTTAAAATTAGCGCTAGCAGGGAGGCAACCAATGTAATTTGAGTATATATTAAGATTTGGTGTGTTTTATTTGTGTAGGTAAAGTCACATTTCAGTATGGAATACGTTCTCGCAAATCTTCACAAGCAATTTTTTTCTCTCCCTCAAAATTCTCTGATGAAAGTCTACAAAGCTCGCTTGGAACGAATGAGACTACTAATGATCAAAGGTATTCCTAATGACATTCGTTGGTTAATTGAAGCACTAGTCCAATTGGCAGGTGAGTCTTCTGACTTATTTATTTCATATTGGCCTGGTTTAGGAAGAAACACCTATGCTAAGAAAATAAGAGCTAAAAGAATGGGTGTTTGTTATAAATGCGCATCCATGACATGTAATACTCGTTGTCATTCTTTAGGAATAGTGTTTGATAACCCTGAAGATAAAACTAAATGCATTAGAGATGGCATGAGTAAGGAGTCTTTGAATGACATATCATTGACTCTTGAGATGCATCCCAGTGGATATGTGTATCACGCAATTCGCATGTTACATGCACAGTTTCGAAAAGAAAGACAACATTTAAGTTTTGGGGATCTGACTTTAAAAGACCTTGTTTGCTAATTTATAAGAAAATTGGATATGAAGCTTGTCCCTAACGCATAGATGTCAATCAAGCCGTTACTTCTTGTAAATATTATTATCTCTTTATCTTTATCTAATAATTGTGATTTGTTTTGTTATTTTCTTTTATTTTCTCTGACAGGATCCATACTTTTTTACTTTCACGATATATTTTACTGTTTAGTTATTAATTGTCATTTTGTAGGTATTAGTGCTATTATTACTCACCTTTTTTCAGGTTCTATAAATTCAGCTTGTTATTGCACTCTTGAAGCCATCCAGATTTGAGAAAGAAATACACAATAAAAAAAATGTAAGTAACTTTAAGAAGATGAGTTGTAAACATCTGTGTGTTTTGCGGTACTAGCATTGGATCTAAACCAGAGTATGTTGAGGAAGCACAGAAATTGGGTAGAGTCATAGCTAAAAGGAATATGCACTTAGTATATTACGGTGGCAATCTTGGACTAATAGGGTACGTTTCAAGGGCCGTACAGGAAGAAGGTAGTCAAGTTTTGAAAATCATCCCAAAACCTTTAGCAGAAGCGAACCTTATAGGACCATCAAATAGAGATGAATGCATTGTGCCAGGTATGTCCGAACGACTTGTGGAAATGATTAACCATGCTGATGCGTTTATTGCTTTGCCAATGTTGCTTAGGCACAATGGAGGAAATTTTTACAGTGCTATCTTGGGCGAACTTGAACATACACCAGAAACTAATTGGATTATTTAATGCTGATGGATTTTACGATTTTCTTTGTGTATTTCTTGATGATGCCCGAAGAAATGGGTTCGTGTCAAAACCTGTAAAAGATATCATTTTCACTGCCAGGACTGCCCATGATTTAATTGACCAACTTTTTACCTTCGAACCACAAATTGACCCTATCATATCCAAGATAAATTGGTCTAATAATGATCGTGGTAAGAAGCGTCGGGTAAATCTAGATCTTAACCTTTGATTTTCTTTTTAGATATAGAATTTCAGCTAACCAGGTATTGTCTTCTAAACTATTCTTCTACTTTTTAGACATTGGGGACAATGTCTCAATTAGGTTTGGGGGAGGGGAATAGTTGATTAGTATCTTATTTTTATTTTTTGTCATTGTGTTGTTTTTGCTTGGGTTTTAGTCAAAAAAATTCAAAAAATTTATAAAATTAAAAAAATATTTTGTGTATTTAATTTGACTAATCAAGTGAAATTGGTGTGAGATAGCTGAGTAAGAAATTTCCACTCCTGAGACTTATCTCAACATATTTCGTAACAAGTTAATTTTTGTTTATTTCCTTTTGAATTATTTAATTTGTGAATTCTCCATAATACTGACTAAATTGGATCTTCATATGCTCAGTTGACAAGTATTATCAATATGCATGGTAACATACGACCATGAGTTGTAAGTGAAAAGTTTGTAATATTCAGTGCTCTAGTTTAATTGGAGGAAGCATCTAAAAAAACAATAGAATTTTTAAAAAAAAATGTGAATATTAATTAAAAAAAGCATCTGAGATCCGAGTAATTAAGTCCGAAAGGGTGTTTTAACACCTAATGCCCTAAAACCAACTGGTTTGGGAGTCACTGGCCCAAAGCTTGCTACTTGGATTAAAGATGTTATAAGAAAAAAAGAAGAGAAAGAAAGATATCTGAAATCCGAGTAATTAAGTCTGTAAGGGTGTCCTAAAACCTAGTGCCCTAAAGCCAACTGGCTTGGGAGTCACTGACCTAAAGCTCGCTACATGGATTGATGATATTGTTAATAAAAAAAAAATCGGAAACAAATGGATATTCCATTGCTAAAAAATGTGTGAATTCTGATATAACTTTAGGACAAAAATATTACTCTCTTTTCAACTACACTTATGAATATTGTGGGCACAATGAGTTGATTAATATTTTGTTGGTTGTGTATATGGAGAATGGTAAAAATAATCGGAGAATTTACTTATTTAATAATTTAGAAAGAAATAAAACAACTATTAACTTGGATAAGAAGTTTCACTTGTTTAGTCACTAACTTGTTTATTCTCTTTTCTTTTGTTTTTTTGCTTTTGTGTGCATTAGATTGACGTTTGTGGGTATCGTTACTGTAAGCCCTCATTATTAGTGTCTTATACATGCCACAAGATCACTAAGATGATTTGTTGTGTGAAAAATCAAAGACAAGTTGCGGAAAAACTTACTTTGATCGGATGAGATTCAATTCTTTATGGATGTAATGAAAGTTCCAAGCTTGTTTGTTGACTTCTAAACTCGAGGGTGAGTTTCCCTATCACCTTGATTCACTACTTTAAGTGCTAGCTTGAACAAGATTTGAAAGAAAATTTGCCTTCCATTAGAAGCAAGGTTTCGGCCATTGAGAGAAAAATGGGAGAGAGATGAAGTTTTTGTGTGTTTTATTTTCCAAAAACAATTACTACTTGTCAAAAGTCAAACTCTAATTTGGTATATGCTTTACCAAAAGCAAAAGTAAAAGTGTTGGAGGGAAAATGGCAATTAATGCCCTCAACTACTTCCATCACCATAAAGTGACTAGTGATGTAAGTTGGTGGGCCCCACTTTAAATTCAAAATTCAAGTGGCTTGCTCAACACACTTCGGACTCGGGTTCGTTTAATCCGATTAAACGAAATTTCCTTCGCGACGTAATTAAATCTAATTTAAATAAATAATAATGCCTAGCAAAATTATTACGAAAGTCGCTCGCGAATTAATTCTAAATTAAATCGTTCACCCAAATTAAAATCCAATTTTAATTCCGCTTTGAAATCTAATTTCAATTAATATATCCAATATATTATATTTTATACCAAATAAATAAATTGAATAGAAAAATCCAATTTAACTATTAAATTTATTTTACCGATTAATTCCAAATTAATCGCGTTCTCTCTTCTTCACGAATTAATCCCAGATTAATTCATGACGTAATTAATCCCAGATTAATTTTCTCTTTGTTGATTAATCCCAGATTAATTCTTGCCGTAATTAATCCCAGATTAATTTTCTCTCTCATAATTAATCCCAGATTAATTCTGTTCGAGTCAAATGTCATCGGTGAATCTTTGGGAAGCGACCCAAGAAATCCCATGATATTGGCAGTAAATCCGGTTGTCGGACTATCCGAACACGTGCGTACCCCGTACCACATTCTTACCGATTTACAAGACATGGTTGGCTTCTAGCAAAGCATCGTGCCTACCCAATTCTCCAGAAATATTCAATGAAGAATATGTAATCTTTATCAGGCATAGTATACTATGTATTGCGTATTACGATCCAGTATCGGATGTCACATGCTAGGCCTGGGGCTGGAATTGTGTCTGCCTCGTACGAAGCATATATCGGATCACTAGCAGCTAGTCTCTATAATCAGATAATCATGACCTAGTCATACTATCTCGATAGCTGCAACATTTAAGAGTACCAGTTTTGTATCCTACGTGATCATCATCTCCATATGACTGAAGTGATACTTCCATCTTGACATCACACCCAATACACTACGATTCTCAGTATACCCAGAAGAGGCGTACACAGAACCTGTTAAAGCTCTGAATGACCAAAACCAAAGCGTACTGATTGTTGCAAGTATTAGCGATGCAAGTCTCAAGTTAAGACCAAATACACCTACCCTGATTCGGATTCCCATAGACACATAGTCATACTACCAATAGGATTCTGATGGGTCTTATCCAGAGCGAAGCTATTCCCGTACCATCTGTTAATAGAACCTCCTATCACACTTGCATAAGTATCAAATACTTAAATATATGAGAACTATGCTGTTAAGCTTCCATAACGCGCACAAGTACAATACTAGCCTGTTCCGTATTATCGATGTCCAGTCTCGATAATACTATGACTAAGGATATTTAATGATCAAATCTTTCATGGATTAATACTGTCTCATATCTTATTAATCCGGAACTGATCATATGGACTTTTATCATTTATAATCTAAGTAATCCAATTACAAAATGATAAAAGAGCAATTTCCTTTGTCACATAGTTAATTTGTACAAAGAACACCATGTCTTTTACAAATAGTGATGATATGGGTCATAATTGTCCAACAATCTCCCACTTGGACTATAGCCAATCACTCAAGTGTCCAACACTTGAACTATGTACGGGTCGCTCATGCTTATGCTGAGATCCCGCTTTCGTCAGCGGATTTATAAGGTTATTATCTGATGTGATTTATTCGATCATCACATCGCCACGATGTGTGTTCTCATGAATCAGATGAAACCATCGAAGTATATACTTGGATCATTGATGAGACCGTAATTCCTTAGTCTGTGCTGTAGCCCAGCTCAGCTGCTAATAGAACTACTTCTAATCCAATTAGGAATTTTGTAGACCCAAAATGCTTCTTTTGCTGCCTCAACCGCAACAATATAATCCGCTTTTGTTGAATCGGCAACAGTATCTTGCTATGAAGATTTTCAGCTCATTGTTCCATTGTTCAAACAAAATAAGTACCCTTATTGCGACTTATAGTCGTCTTTATCGGTTTGGAAACTTGCATTGGTGATCCCAGTCATCTCAAGTTCTCAATCTCCATAAATTAAGAAAGGATCCTTAGTTCGTCTAAGATACTAAAGGATGTTCTTAACATCAATCCAGTGACCATCACCTGGATCGGCCTGATTGTGACTCCACATGCTCAAAGCATATGAGACACCAGGTCGCGTACATGTCTTTCAATGTACGAGTTCTCAGAGAATACCGACAACTTTTAGATCTATCCCAGTAGATCTTTATTCCTAGAATAAATGTTGCATCTCCCAAGTTTTCATGGAGAATTTTAATGAAATCCAAGCTTTCATCGATTTAAATATGGGAATGTCATTGCTAAGAAGCTATCATCAATATATAGGACATCAAATGTCAGTGCGCTCAAACTAACCTTCTTATATACATAAGAATCATCTTTGTTTTGAATGAAACCATATTCCATTATGATCTCATCAAAACGTTGGTTCCAAGAACACAATGCTTACTTCAATCCATAAATGGATCGATTTAAATTGAAAACCTTGTTTGCATGTTTTGGCGCAACAAAACGGTCAGGATGTTATTTAAAACATCCTCCAAAAGGTTTCTGTTAAGGAATGCGGTTTTGACGTCCAGCTGCCATATTTCATAATCGAAATATACGGCAACATCAAGCATTATCCGAATGGATTTAATCATGGCAATGGGTAAAAGGTTTCGTCGTAATCGACACCATGTTGATGACGATACCATTTCGCTACAAGCCTAACTTTGTACGTTTGTATGTTGCCATCCATGTCTGTCTTCACCATGAAGACTCATTTGCTACCAATAGGCATAATGCCTTCATGTACATCAACCAGTGTCCAAACTTGGTTGTATACATGGAATCCATTTCGGACTTCATGGCACTTTGCCATAAATGGAGTCGATACCTTGTATCACTTCCTCATACGTAGTTGGTTCGTTTTCCTCAATAAGATTGATATTTACATGAGGTGAGATCAAAAACCCATACCTCTTAGGTTGTTTTCTGACTCTCTCCAACCTACGCGGTTCTTGTGTATTAGAAGATTATGGTACAGTCTCATCCCTGATGAACTATTCGTGTTCCGTTAGGGGATCGGTGCCAGGAACAGTATCACTCTGATTTTCATCGAGTTTTACTTTCCTCCCACTTTCCACTGCATTTAGGAATTACTCTAAGGAAAACCGCATGGAGAGCAACAAATACCTTGTTCTCTTGTGGGTTGTGGAAATTGGTTTCCCTAGGATAACCAATTACAAATATGCACTTATTAGATTTGGGTTTTAGTTTGGTATCATCCAAATGTTCAATTATATGCCCAGCATACCCAAATCTTCAAGAATGAGAAACCCGGTTTCTTTCATGTCCATATTTCATATGGGGTTTGTCCAACAGACTTTATCAGAATCTTATTCAAAATAAGTCTAGCACTGTTCAATTCGTATCCCCTAAAGGAAATTAGTAGCTCAATGTGACTCATCATTAACCTTACCATGTCCAACAAAGTTCGGTTTCTCCGTTCAGACACACCACTCAAATGAGGTGTTCCGGGAGGAGTCCAATGTGAAAGAATACCATACTCTTTCAAGTAATCGAGAACCTCATTGCTTAAGTATTCTACACCACGGTCCGACCGTGATATTTTAATATCTTTACTGGTCTGTTTTTCTCTACTTCGTGTCGAAACTCTTTGAATTTATCAAATGTTTCCAACTTGTGTTTCATAAGACACACATAACCATAACGCGATGCAACATCCGTACAGGTTACGAAGTATTGATATCCACCTCTAGCTTGGCTAGACATGGGCCCACATACGTCACCATGAACGAGGGCTAAAAGCTCGGTGGAACGTACACCCTTACCACTAAAAGGTGTTTTAGGCATTTTACCCAATAAACAAGATTTGCAGACGTCATTTGATTTTGGAATCAAATCCATCCAAGTATCCATTCTTCCAAAGAGTGGATATACAAGTCTTGTTAATGTGTCCCATACAACAATGCCACAAATAAGTCTCATCTGATTTATTCAGTTTGAACCTCTTATTTATCATATTATATGTTTGAGATTAATTTATATTCAAAATATAAATACTGTTATTCACATCTAATGTGTATATCTCAATATCATCTTTATAAATAAAATACCCAGTGTTCTGGAACATAAAGGTATACTCGCAACGGGTTAAACTAGATATAGAGATAATGTTTCTAGTCAAACTAGGTACATCATAATACTTTCCTAATTTAAGTACATGCCCAAAGGGCAGTTCCAAAACATAGGTTCCCGCAGCTAAAACAGCGACTCTCGTCCCGTTTCTGACTCGCAGGTAGATCTCATCTGAAGCCAGTCTCCTGCTAATCAGCAGATCCCGCACATCAGTACATATGTATATACCACATCCAGTATTAAAAATCTAATTTTTAAAACTAGTAGTGGACATGTTTATAACAAACATACCTGAAGTTGGAGCTTTTCCCATCTTCACATCCTTCATGTCTGCCTTGTCCACGCGGTAGTCACGTTTCTAGTGACCCCGTTTACTACAGTTTAGGCAGACGTGTTGGTATATGTCCTTTGTCTTCTCATAAGACTATGATGATTTTGCCTTTGCCCCTTTTCTTCACACCCCATAAGCCTCGGCCAAGCCTTGGCCTTCTGGGATGTCAAAGTAAGATGCCCCTTACGCTTCTTGCCCTTTTGGAAGCTCTGGCTATACCTCATTGAGCATAGCCATTAACTCTCCAAGAGTTTTCTCTTGATTCATGATGAACCCGCCCCAGCATTCGGGCAGAGACTATAAGATCAAATCTATGGAAGTCTCTGCCTCGTAGGTAATGCCCAGCTAACCTAGCTATTCGATGTCAGCAATCATCTGTGACACCTAGTGTTCGACAAATGTACCCTCTGACATGCGCGAGCGAAAGAGCTTCCTTTTGCAATTCATACTTCTAAGATCTAAGGTTAGATCTATGAAGATCCTTTAATTTCAACATCATGGTATAATGATCTAATCCTTAGTTCTGACGATGAAATTAAGGAGTCATTGCGGCAAGCATAACGAATTGAGCACTAAAATTATCATAACGATGAGTCTTCTAAAGCTCATGCTCTACTATTTTTGCTCAACTCCGGGCTCAGGGCCCGAGAGGTTTCTCTATACAATAGAGTAACTTCTCAACTCCCAGAAATATCCTAAGATTCATTTCCCAATCTGGAAAATTTATGCTGTTAAATACATTTTCACCCAGGATTATGTCCTTTACGCTAATCTTTCCAGCCATCTCGATTGCAATAGTCCAACTATTCAATCAATGATTTTGGGTACACCCCAAATGCAATGGTTACTATAGTTCGACTATATAACCAACTACAAGTGGAGTATTGTCATGTACAGTCTAACTGTTCAAAGAAAGCAATATTCAATATTAGTCAAAATAATAAATTTATTACAACGATAAATTAAAATAAAAGAGCGTGTATTGGCAACTATTTAAATGAAATTGCAAATTTAATACATGCCTCCCACTATTTTTCGGTGAGCCTCTAACCCTCTGTGGAGTACTCGGGAAACCTAGTTTCCTAGTGGGCTAGGATCCCGTTAAATAAAACATAACCTTGACTTTGGCCAACAAGCTGTATGAAACTTAACCAGGTAGATCTCTAAGATCAATTGGATCCCATCCAATTCCTAGATCCGGTAGGTGGACCTCCAAGTCCGAAACACATATCCAATATATGAAAATATATCCAATATATTTCCTAACATTTTCCTCTGAATCAACTAAGCCTTGGCTTTAGCTCAACAAACTTAATGATTCCAGTTAAACGAGACCCATTAATAGTGGGATAGCTTCGTAATCCACGTCGATGAACTAGAAGTGACCTTGACTTTGGCCAACAAGTCACAACCGCCCCAAAACATGCGATATAGAACAAAGCCGACAAGAACTCACTTGGGTTGGAAACCAAGCAAACCCCCAAGCATCTTTCTCAAAACCCCAAGAACTTTGAATACTGATTTTGTAGGAACAAAAACCAACCAAGATCAGCCCCTAACCACAATGAAACTCACGTCCATGATAACCACAAGCATGAAATCAGATTGTATTTTGCTAGTAATGGAGACGCCACTAAGTTGCCAAGCTTAGATAAGTCAATTTGAACTTGAAAATGGGAATCCCTCCCTCAACAAGGGTTCGGCCATAGCCATGGAAAGCTAAAGATTTTCTCTCTTTCAAAATGTTATATATTACGTTGGTTGTCTCCAAAATACAAAGAAGAGTCATATAATAAGGGTTACAGGAGAGTAAAAAGACTAAAATGACCCTAGAGCTAAAATTACCAAAAGCCCTACCTTAACCACGACCATTAAGGTCCTTTTGCACCTAAATAAACTTAAAACAAAGATTATAAGCTAATCTCACTTAAGCTAATTGAGGTGCTTACATGCTATAGTAGATTGACATGCTTCCGGCTAAGTACAGATCTAAGCATAATTAAGCCTAATGGCACAGTCAACCATGCTTATTTCATCATAAATAAAGTCAAAATGTCGGGCAAAAATGAAAAAAATGCCCCCATTTGGCCGAATTCAACATAGTCCCGAAATGGGTGAAATCTAGTCAAAAGGGTGCTGGTGCTGAAGCTGCTCTGTTATGCTTCAGTCTGAGCTGATCTGGGTCAAATGAAATAGCTTGGGGACATCTCTGGTTATGCCCATATGTGTCTCTGGTGTGCACTTGACCTGGTTGCTGCAACTGGTCACATAGCTCTGAGCTAGTCCCGCAAAGGCCTCCCTGATCTTCTTTGCTCTTTGGCGTGTGATTGGACCTGTTGGCAACTGCATGGGTTCCTCCAAGTTGTTATCTACATCATGTAATGTCTCTGGTGTGGTTGGACTCATGTCAAAAGCTTTCATGGTTCAAACACATCCGCGATGAACATTGATCTTGACTTTGGCCAACAAACCAATGACAATCTTGGATGTTGAGAGAGAACCACTCAATGGAAGGAAAAACGCTTAATATTTGATGAGGGTTTTTCACGTAATTGGCAACCAATTTATTATCTTTGATTAGGTCTCATCATACACCCTTAAGCATGCATTCTAAAAGCATAATAATGCGCGAAATAAATTAATAATGATATGCGGATGGATATATAACAAATTTGTTTCTAGAACAAATCTCTCCATTTCCTCTCTCCCGCTAGCACTATTCATACTTCTACCCAATTACATAATACATCAAAGAAACCTCATTTGCATTGAGGAGAATTGGTGAGAAGAGAAATACAAAGAGAATAGTGATAATAGGCTGGACACGCAGGTCCAATTTAATAAATTCTAAATTTATTACAATAATTGCCAAAATTGTCCTCACCCTTCTAATATCCATGTGATATACATTATTCATACAATACATCCAAGTATTCACACAAAGCTTGTTATTCAATCAATCTAATCCAATTAATTAATCTTTGAATTAATGACCATCCAATGTTCAAACAACGATTTGATTTGCGCGAGTCCAACTCGTTTAAGAATAAATACTTAAAGTATGTATTCTTGAATTATATCGAACTACAATTTTAAATCCAATTTAATTTGTATTCAATACTAATTCGAATTTAATTCCAAACTAAATAATTACACTTATTTTAGTGCCTTTTAGACTTAGATTCTAAATCTAATCTAAATGGGTCTCAAATGGCCAATTAGTATCCAATACCTTTTAATTAAAGTCCAATGGGCTTTTAATTAATTCTTAAGGCATGGGCTTTGGCCATTATGGATCAAACCCAAGATGCCAAGGCCCAATTAGGAATCACCATTTGCCATAAAATCACTTTTGGCCCATTAGGCCCAATTAAATATTAAAAGGCCCAAAAGTTATATTTGAACTTTATGGAAATGGTTTTGGGCCCAATTTGGATCCAATCCAATTGTCCAAAATCAAGCTTGGCCCAACCAAGCCCATTAAGCCCAAATACAACAAAATTAACCCAATCCAATTTTAAAGACTAATTTTAATTAATATAACATTCCAAATATCACATTAATTATAATTAAAGTGTAATTGTCATAATTAATTAATTAAACTAATATTTCCAAAACATCAATTAAACTAATTAATCATGTTTTATCATCCAATTTATGTCCAACACAAATTGAAGCAAAATCAATCTATACATGCTTCTAGTGTTCACGACAATATGGCATAAAATAGCAATCAATTTGATTTCAATCTAATTAAATCAACAATCAATTTATCTCATGCTTTAAACATATCCAATGCTCTAATTAACAAAATCACCATGAACACTCCTAGGGTAGTATTTGGCCAATGAGGGATCTTAAGGAAAATTAATCTAATCAATTTATCTCAAATCCATTGATTCAAAAATCCAATTTATCATCATCAAAGCTCAACCAAACAACCAATTTGAAGAAATCATGCTCCAAACACAAAATCCCCAAATTAAAGTATATAAACCCTAGAATTCAAATCAAACTTAGGATGGCTCTGATACCATTGTTAGTGTCCTACACATGCCACAAGCTCACTAAGATGATTTTTTGTGTGAAAAATCAAAGATAAGTTGCGGGAAAACTTACTTTGAAGAGACGGTGAATGATGTCAATAATTTCAATAAACAGGGGAACAATCCATATTCCAATACCTACAACCCAGGGTGGAGGAGTTATCCCAATTTCTCATGGAGCAACAATTCAGGGCAAAGGAACAATCCACCACCAGGATTCCAACAAAAAAACAAAGGCCAGGAGTATGAAAAATAACCAGGAATAACAGAAGTGCTGGATCACTTGAAAAAGCTAGAAGCAAAATACGACTCTCAAGCAGTATCATATGATGCTATGTTTCAATCACAAACAGATTGCCATCACCCCAGAAGATCAAGAGAAAACCACTTTTACATGCCCGTATGGTACTTTTTCTTTCCGTAGGATGCCATTTGGACTATGTAATGCTCCTCTCACATTTCAACGTTGCATGATGGCCATCTTCTCAGACATGCTGGAACAAAGTATAAAGGTTTTCATGGATGATTTCTTTGTGTTTGGAGACTTGTTCAACCACTGCTTGTAAAATCTGGAAAAAGTGTTACAAAGATGCGAAGATACCAACCTGGTACTCAACTGGGAGAAATGCCACATTGTCCTAGGACATCAGATCTCACAAAAAGGAATCGAGGTAGACAAAACAAAGATCGAGACAATTGAAAAACTACCCCCACCATCATCTGTCAAAGGGATTCGAAGTTTTCTCGGACATGTAGGCTTTTACAGGAGATTTATCAAAGACTTCTCCAAGATTGCTAAACCTCTATGCAATCTGCTAGAGAAAGATGTGTCTTTTAACTTCACCAAACAATGCCACGAAGCTTTTGAGATCTTGAAACAAAAGGTGGTCTCTGCCCCCATCATAGTAGCACCAAACTGGACCATTCCTTTTGAGGTGATGTGTAATGCTAGTGATTTTGCTGTAGGTGCAGTTTTGGGACAACGCATGACATGATCCAGGCCGACAACAAAGTAAAAGACCCATTACAATATATTATTGGGTCCGTTGTGTTTCATGCTAGCTTGAGGACTACACTTGGTTTTGTATTCTTGGATTGAGTGTGATTTACATTTGAATTGAGGAAGAACTCAAGAGTGGTAAAAGGCAGTGATTGTGAGCACAGTATCGGGTAAAATCCAATAGAGTGCAAACACGAGTGGAGTGATATCATTCGAGTGTAAACACGTGAGATTGTGAGGATTTACATATTTGCTTTACTTTCTTGTTATTTCTAATCTGTTTGTTTAGTGTTGAGATGGCAGGTCTAACTACTGATGAAAAGCTTGAGGCTTTGGATAGGAAATTTACAGATATGATGGAGAACATGAATACTGCTTTGGAGAGATTGTCCAAGAGTGTCGAGAGTATTCAAACTGGTAGCGGTCCCAGAGTACCACCACCTCAGAATGTACCACCACCTCACAATGTACCACCACGCCGTGTACCACCACAGTATGTACCACTAGATGAAGAGGAAGCTGAAAATGAGTTTGATGATTCTGATGGTTTTGATGATGTGGAGGAGAGATTTCAGCCTGGGCATGATAGGAGGCCTAATATGAGGTTTGATAGGAGGAATGATAGGAGGGATAGACGGTTTGATGATAGAGGTGCATTTGATGCCAGAAGAGGGGATTATGATCGGAGAGGATATGGTAGGCGAGGAGATGTAGATGGTGATCTAGGTAGCATCAAGATCAAGATACCAACATTCCAAGGCAAGAATGATCATGAAGCTTATTTAGAATGGGAAAAGAAAATAGAATTGATTTTCAACTGTCATCACTACTCAGACGAGAAGAAGATCAGTCTAGCAGCAATTGAGTTTACCGATTATGCTATGATTTGGTGGGATCAGCTTGTCTCTACTCGGAGGAGAAACTATGAGAGACCGGTTCAGACATGGGCAGAACTTACGGGTCTCATGAGAAAGAGATTTATACCCAGCCATTACTATAGGGAGTTGTATCAGAAACTACAACATCTGTATCAGGGGACCAAAAGTGTTGAGGACTATTACACAGAGATGGAAGTTGCCATGATCAGGGAAAATGTAGTTGAGGATGCAGAAGCTACTATGACATGGTTTCTAGGGGGCTTGAATAGAGAGATTGCAAACATGGTTGAGTTGCATCACTATGTTGATTTAGAGGATATGCTTCACATGGCTATCAAGGTAGAAAGGCAACTCAAGAAAAGGTCAACATCCAAATTTGGTACTCATGCTACTTCTGCATGGAAGGGAAAATGGGTTCCGAATGAGAAACAAGATGGAGGCTTTGACAAACCTAGAGGCGAGTTCAGTGGAGGCTTTAATAAGCCTAGGGCCGAACCTAGTGCCAAGGGTAAAGAGGCTGCAGAACCGAGCAAAACTAGACCAAAACCTGAGGGTGCAGCTATTAGAACTAAAGATGTAAAGTGTTTCAAATGTTTAGGCATATGACACTATGCTTCACAATGTCCCAATAGTTGTACCTTAGTGATTGATAAAAAGAGTGGAGAGGTGTACTCTACCGATAGTGAGGTTGAGGAGGAGATTCCAGAATTGGAGGATGCTAGTGACTACGAGGGAGCTGGATACCTGCTGGATAACTTATCCTTAGTTGTCAAGTGTTCTTTGAGTGCACATGTTGTAGAGGATGAGAGTGTGCAGCAGAGGGAGAACATATTCCATACTAGGTGTCGTGTGAATGGCAAGAGGTGTAGTATGATCATAGATGGGGGCAGTTGTACTAATGTTGCTAGCACAGCTTTGATTGAGCGATTTAGGGTTGAGTTGCTTGAGACACCTGAAGCCTTACAAGTTGCAATGGTTTAATGATTATGGGGAAATAAGTGTGACAAAGCAGGTATTGTTGAGCTTTACCATTGGGCCATACACAGATGATGTCCTATGTGATGTGATACCGATGCATGGTGGACATATTCTTTTGGACAGACCGTGGCAGTTTGATAAGAAAGCTATTCATGATGGGTTCAAGAACAAATATTCCTTTCAGCATAAGAGAAAACCCATTACATTATACCCACTTACACAAGCACAAGTCCATGAAGATCAGGTTAAGTTGCAACTTGAGTGTGGCAAAGAGAGGGCGGAGGAAAACACTACCTTGGGTGAGACTAGTGAGAGTGGTGTGTCTGGTGAGAAAAATAAGGCCAAGGTCGTGGGAGTTCCCAAGAGGAGTGTGAGTGCACGTGCGGGGGAAACAAAATGGAGAGTTAAAAAGAGTTTCTACATGGGTGATGGTGAAGCGAGTAAAGCATACAAGGCTAGCAAGCTCATGCTATTGTTAGTCTATAAGGAGCCTCATATTTATTTTACTAGCACTGACCCTTTGCTTCATGTGTCTATTTCATCTCTTTTGCAGGATTACAGTGACGTACTGACAGAGGACATATCTAGTGGGCTTCCACCCATTAGAGGTATTGAGCACCAGATATACTTCATACCTGGAGCAGTCATTCCTAATAGACCGGTTTATAGGAGCAATCCCGGGGAGACAAAGGAGCTACAAAGGCAAGTACGTGAGTTAATGGACAAAAGGGTATGTAAATGAAAGCATGAGTCCTTGTGCAGTACCAGTGCTTCTAGTCCCTAAGAAAGATGGGACATGGCGAATGTGTGTCGATTGTCGAGCAATCAATAATATAACGGTAAAGTATCGCCATCCTATTCCTAGGCTAGATGACATGTTAGATGAATTGCATGGTTCTAAGGTATTTAGTAAGATCGATTTAAAAAGTGGATACCATCAGATTCGCATGAGAGAAGGAGATGAGTGGAAAACCACATTCAAGACTAAATATGGATTATATGAGTGGTTAGTTATGCCATTTGGTCTTTCAAACGCACCTAGCACATTTATGAGATTGATGAATCATGTTATGCGTGCATTTTTAAGTAAGTTTGTTGTGGTTTATTTTGTTTACATCTTAGTTTACAGTAAAACATTAGATGAGCATGTTATACATTTGAAGCATGTTCTCGATGTGTTAAGGCAGGAAAATCTGTATGCTAACTTTGATAAGTGCACTTTTGGAATGGATAGAATTGTTTTCCTTGGATTTGTTATGAGTGCAGATGGCATCGAGGTAGATTTGGAAAAGGTGAAGGCAATTCAGGATTGGCCAACACCAACAACATTGACAGAAGTCTGAAGCTTCCATGGATTAGCAAGCTTATACCGTAGATTTGTTAAAGACTTCAGTAGTATTGCAGCAGCACTGACTGAAGTAGTGAAGAAAATTGTTGGCTTCAAATAGGAAGAAGAGCAGGAGCGTACATTCCAGGATCTTAAAATGAAGTTGTGCAGTGCACCAGTCTTGGCACTACCCAACTTTGAGAAGACATTTGAGATTGAGTGTGACGCATCCGGGATAGGCATTAGAGCATTTCTTATGCAAGAAAAGTGACCAATAGCTTACTTTAGTGAGAAGTTGAATGGAGTAGTTTTGAGGTACCCCACATATGACAAGGAGTTGTATGCGCTAGTGAGAGCACTTGAGACTTGGCAGCATTATTTGTAGCCTCGAGAGTTTGTGATCCATAAAGATCATTAATCATTGAAGCATTTGAAGGGCCAATGTAAGCTGAACAAACGACACGCAAAATAGTTAAAGTTTGTTGAGACATTTCCATATGTTATCCGCTACAAACAAGGTAAGGAAAATATTATCGCCGATGCACTATCGCGAATGTATGCTTTAGTTACTTCATTAGGTGCAAGAATGTTTGGGTTTGAATTTATTAAAGAACTTTATGTTAGTGATATTGACTTTAGTACTATCTATGCTGCATGTGAAAAGTCCGCTTTTAGTAAACTCTACCAACATGATGGGTTTCTGTTTAGGGAGAATAGATTATGCATTCCTGTTTGTAGCATGCGTGAGTTGTTAGTCAGGGAAGTGCATGAGGGAGGTTTAATGGGGCACTTTGGCATTGCCAAAACCTTAGGGGTATTGAGTGAACATTTTTATTGGCCTAAAATACGGAGAGATATTGAGCGTTTGTGTAATAAGTGCTTAACTTGTAAACAGGCTAAATCTAAGGTTATGCCTAGGGATGGCAATTTCACCCGCAAACCCGCAAAAACCTGCATGTAATGGGTAGGATTTGGTAAATATATTAGTGGGTGCGGTGCAGGTTTGATAATTTAAAGCAGAACCCGCTGCGGGTGCGGTGCGGTGCGGGTTTGGTATTTAAGAAAAAAATGCGGGTATCCGCATACTCGCAATATTATTTTTTATTAATTAATATTTTTAGGACAATATAAAAAAACCTTCATATAAAAACAACTAACAAAACCTAAACCTAAACCTAAAACACTAATCCATAGTTCCACACTCCCACTCAGCCGCAGCCCGCAACCTGCAAGATTTTTTGCATGACTATTATTGTTTTTTTTTAATCACTCTTGTTAATAAAATTATAATACAAAAATTTGGATTAAGTTCACATGATCAGAAACGGGAAATGAGCAAAATAAGCTAGTGTTTGCTGCAACTTCAGTAGCTTTCCTGCTTATTCATTACACTTACACCACTTTTTTTTGGATAAGGTAAGTATTATAACCAAAGAAAACTATACAAAGAGCAAAGGGGTATACCCCAGGCACTAGAGAGGACAAGCCCTCCTAGAAAAAACCAAAAAACTACAAAGCCAAAAGGCTACAAATGAATCAACAGAAGATGTCCACTGGAAGGTGCCACGAAAGGTGAAGCCATTTATTGTCATAAGATGGATTTACCTTACGTAAGGAGCTAACACGATTCCTAACATCAAAAACAATATCATAAAGAAGAGCAGAAACAGGCCGAAGATTACTTAGCATAAAAAATATGACCAAAGGTTGGTGATTACTTTTTAACTTATTGTCGATTGAGTTGGCTAACTTAGATCATTATAATTATGAAGGGAAGAGCTCGTTTTAATTATGTTTATATGAAAAAATAAACATATAGTATTGAGTCTTTCATACATTTTGTTATCTATGACTGTATATACATACATTGCATGTTGTATATGTCAAATGAAAAATAAATGTGAAAACTACAGCTAGCAATTAAAAATAAATTATTTAATTAAAAAAATTATATTATTAAGAATAAAAAGTAATTCAATATTTTAAAAACCCGTAAAAAATCCATTGGGTACCAATGCGGGTTTGGTAATTTATTTGTATATGCGGTGCGGGTTTGGTAATGAAAATTAAAACCCGCAACGGGTATGGTGCGGGTTTGGTAATTTATTTACATATGCGGGTGCAGGTTTGGTAATGGAAAACCCGCACTATACCCTACCCACGGCCATCCCTAGTTATGCCTCATTCGGTTGTATACACCATTGCCTATACCTAGTGAGCCATGGGTAGATGTTTCGATGGACTTTATATTGGGTTTACCTAGGACTAAGAAGGGTAGAGATTCCATATTTTTTAGTGGTTGATAGGTTCAGTAAGATGGCGCACTTTATAGCATGTCATAAAATTGATGTGCCACTAACATTGCTGACTTGTTCTTTAGAGAAGTAGTACGACTCCATGGGATTCCAAGGAGTATAGTTTCAGATCGTGATGTTAAATTTCTTAGCCACTTTTGGAAAGTTTTATGGGGTAAGTTGGGAACTAAACTTTTGTATTCTACTACTTACAACCCCCAAACTGATGGCCAGACCGAGGTTGTTAATAGGACATTGACTCAGTTATTGCGTACTATTATCAATAAGAACTTAAAAACTTGGGAGGACTGTCTGCATTTTGTTGAATTTGCATATAATCGTAGTATTTCATTCCTCTACATCTTACTCACCATTTGAAATTGTTTATGGTTTTCAGCCACTAACTCCATTAGATTTGTTACCATTGCCTGTTGATGAGCATGCAGGGTTAGATGGAAAAAGGAAAGGCGATTTGGTGAAGCAAATACATGAGAAAGCCAGAGAGCAAATACAGCGAAATAATGAGCAATATGCTTCTCATGCTAATAAGGGAAGAAATAGTGTGGTATTTCAGCCTGTAGATTGGGTTTGGGTACACATGCGCAAAGAGAGATTTCCTGAACAATGTAAATCTAAGCTACAACCGAGAGGGGATGGTCCATTTCAAGTCTTGGAACGGATTAATGACAATGCATACAAGCTGGATTTACAAGGTAAGTATAATGTGTCTGCTACATTTAATGTTTCTGACTTAACTCATTTTGATACAGGTACAGATTCGAGGTCGAATCCTTTTCAAGAGGGAGGGAATAACATGATCCAGACCGACAACAAAGCAAAAGACCCATTACAAGTACCAGAAGGGCCAATTACGAGGCAGAGGACCAAAAGACTCAGAGAAACAATGGCGGGATTAGTTCAGAGTGTTATGGTTGATTGCAACAAACAAATAGAGACGCATGTGGGCTTCAATAGAGAGGGCCCAAAGCCACTTCACTTGGCCCAAATCAGTTCTGAATGAAGCTTCACAGGCCTTTGAAGACGTGAAGACTTTGGTATTTTCGTAATTTAGCCTTTAGGGGCATTGTTGTCTTTATGCCTTTAGGGTTTCTCTTTGTAACACTATTTAAACTTTCTTTCTTTTTTCTTTTTGGGGGAATCAACGAAATTTGTAAAACTAAAAAGCTTAAAGCTTTGGCTATGGCCGAATTCTTGTAAGGGAAGGATTCCCCTTTTCAAGTTTGAATCGACTTATCTACGTTTTGTAAACTTAGTGGCGTCTCCATTGCTAGCAAAACACTACAAGGATTCATCTTAAAGGTTCCCAAGGGCAAGTTCTTTGTGGCCTTGGAAGGGTTTTGTTCGTACAAAATCAAATTC